>WEIU01003310.1:0-27941 GCA_013389925.1 Aegithalos caudatus
CAGAAAATATTTTTAGCATCTCACATTCTGTGCTTTAAAGGTATCAGAGAGGGTGAACTACTAAGCCAAATTCCCCTCAGGATTTGAGAATGTGACTCTGTACTCTTGTGTAAAGAGGCATTAACAATATTAGTCACAGTACTCCGCTTTTTCCATATTCCTGACTAGTCCCTGATGTGGCTGTTCTTTCACAACCAGAATTCTCACTGGCATGAACTGATTTTATCAAATCATTCTAAAAAGGAATTGAGATTTGTAGAAGAGTACTCCTGTTGCTAAAAGGAACTGCATATTTTNNNTGCTAAAAGGAACTGCATATTTTATTGTTATTTACTAGTGCATACAAGTTGCACAAAACTCTTCAGAATTTTGAATAGACAATATTTTATAGTACGGGATGCCTGGGTGGGGAGCAAGGGCAGAATTTTATGTTTCTGAACTTCAGTACAGGAGATAACCAGATTTATATGTGAGCACTGCCTCTGTAAGAATTGTATGATAAACCTGCTGAAGGATGATTCAAAATATGTTGATGGTAATGGGCTGAATTTTTTGGCAAAGGAGCAGCAGGGAGAACCTTAGAACTTTCAGATTTGAAATTCAGTTTTACATCAGCCCTTGCAGAATTACAGAAAGAGGAGCAGTCAAATTCTTCACCTTAGTTAACATCCACATGAGGCTGTCCACCAGCTGGAATTGTTTTGCTCATGTTCCATGCTTGCTTCTCAGTTCATGGAATCGTAGAATGGTTTGGTATGGAAGGGACCTTGAAAGCCATCTAGTCAACAGCTTAGACCATAGGAGTTGACTATACTGAATGGATCACAAAATGTGCCCCCAAAGGTGTCAGAATAACAGGCTTATACAAGGAAATGTTTAATGGAATGGTTGTTCCTTTCAGTTTTATCAGCAGAAAAAAAACACCCGGATGAGGAGCCCAAGATGTCACCCTTACTCTCTTTATCCTTTAATTCCTCTTTTTGTTGTTGTGAATTTTGAGTATATACAAACTGTCTGTAACTGAAGAATCAGGTGTTTTTTAGAGTATGCTACTACTTCAATTTTTCTTGAATGTTCATATTTGAACTTCCCTTAGTAGTTGACTGCTTAAAATTTTTCTTAAATTTTTTAGTCCATTTAATATAATGGTAAATACACAGGACTGGGTTTCTTTCCTGAATTACCTCTTTGTCCCTTGAATTCCTTACTGATTTCAGTGAAAAACAAAAATTGATTTCATATCACAAGGATTCTGAAAACTGAGTGATATCAAAAATGAGGCAAACTATGAATGAAAGAATATTTGCTATTAGTATTTGAGACACAATATCCTTATGTACTCTGGATATATGTGCCTATGGCCTATGTAACATTATGGAGTGTGTTCCAGATTGAAATATTTTTATTTTCTTGTAATTGTTTTGGCCTAATTTTTTGTGTGTGAGTGTGAAAATAGTCTTTAGTTTGGAAACTGATTACATTTAAATGCTCCCAAACTAGGGACAGATAGCAATAATTATTTTACATAGTATAGATTAAAAGTATGTTTGTATCAAGGTGAATCAATTGCCTTTTTTGAGATCAGCAATAGTGCAGCAATATCAAATTTGAGAAGACAGTGGTCAGCATTTTTTAGGATTCCTACCACTGATTCATTGGAAGGAGTAAGCTGTGGCATATGTTAAAATGCAGTTCCTACATGGGATAAGAACAATGCATTTTGATTGAAAACAACCAATAGACCATTCAGCTTTACTGTTTCCCTCCAGAGGCATTGGTGGCTCCAAAACTCTTTAGCGAGCATCCTTCATATCTGTCTTTTAAGTATTTTAAAACAGATTGTAGAATACTGTATCTTAAATTGTACTTAAAAATGGAAAAATATTGTAGTATATAAGACAGACTTTGGGAAAGTAGTGTTTCTACAGGGTGTTGCAACCCATCTTTTTATTTTAGTTCATTTTCTTGACTGTATTTAATGTGATATAATGTTATATTGTAACATCATCCAACATCTGTAATGTATGACTTGGTGTGCTCACTGTAAATTTTTCTGACAAGCATACAGGAGTCCTCTACTCTATCTTACTAATATAAAAGTACATCCTGATTTATTAATGCATTAGTACTAATAATGCAGTAGATATGGGTTATAGTGCAAATAACAATAGTAGGCACTGCTGCTAAGCAATTTCTGGTGCCAATTTTTCCAAAAAATAGATGATTCTATGAATGGAATTCTTAAAATATTGAATTTATACATTAATATGTGGGCAATGTTCACATTTTCTCACTGAGAATTTGTTTGCTAATAATCTCATGAGACTTGTTAAATAAGGAGTCTGCAAGTTGTATGCAGCAATTTTAATTTATTTAGGCCAATAATCTAAGAATGTGTAAGCACTTTAAAATATTAATATAGCAAATATCTGATTACTCTGATAAGGTATTAGATCTCTTGCTGATGAACAGAAAGAGGTCTGGAAAGGAGGTGGGGTAACACTAATAAGGAGATCTGTTAAAGAAGATGGGTTGTGTTAACCTGAGTGTCAAATAGTACAGTAAGGGTGCTTTTCCCTGTCTTCCTAGGTGCTTTTGATCCATAGCTACTATTGGACTTGTGGAAAGATGAAAACTCAATTCATATTTAATTTACTTGAAAACAAAACACAAAGTGATTATACTTATGTAAAAAGCAAAAAATTCAAAAATTTTAAACAATTAATGTCTCTCAAATGGAGAGAAACTTTCTTCCTTTTACCTAACTTCTTGAAATTAGGAACATTCTTGTTAAAAAGCCAATAATGAAAAATCCTTCTGCACTGCTGTTTCCACAATTCAGATTCCAATCAGATAAACTTCCATCCTGGCTCTTCTAAAACTTTGTGGGAAATATATCAATTACTTTAATAACAGAAATGTTAAGGAATTGATAAGATTAATGTCTATATAGTTAAATGCAGTATGACCTTAAGAATAAAGTCCAAAACATTTGAACTCATATTTGCAAGCTTAGGTGTTAAAATGTGATTCTTTAACAGCTTTGTAGGCTCACAAACAGTCAAATTGCTGACTATCTTCCAAAGAGCTCAAGTCACTTTTGTTTAGGTATCTAAACATGTATTTAAAAATGCAACCTTTGGGCACTAGTGGCTGATTTGTAGGAAATTTTAATAGTTGATTTGATGATCCATAAACAAAGTCCAGAAGACTCATGACTTTTTAATGTGCTCATCATCACTAATTCAGTAAAACTACTGTGCATAAACTACTGAATTCTGCTGTGGTGTCTCTGAGGTCCTGGATACAGACATGCATCTTAAGTGACTGTCAGAGCAAGCTCTAGATGTGTATCATTCCTCTTTCCCACTAGTCTAATGCTGTCATTTGTGTTGAATGAGAACCTAAAGACACAGGCAGAGAGTTTTCAGTTTAGACTGATTACCAGTGTGAATAAAATTAGAGTAACTGGATGACAAGATCAGTTCTAATCCACAGTTTAGGATCATGAGCAGTGAGAATTCAGTCCTGATATTTAAAAAAATAGACATCTCCTTACAGACTACAATGGAACAATATCTCGGGAAAAATTATATATTTACTAAAGAATTTCCCAACCTTGCAATTTTAACTGAGAGTTTTATTGTCTTGGTTTTCAGAATTATCTTAGTTTCTGAAATTAATGATATAGAATATAGAAAATACATTTAGTAACTTGGAGATAGATGCTGTATAGGACTTCAAGGAAAGATGGCAGTAGGCATCAGAGGGGTTTGGACAGTATTTGTTGTTTTGTTGTTTGCACAATATTTGTTGTCGCAGAGGAACATTATTTGTAGAACTGGTAAAAGCAGAACTAAGCAAGAACGGGAGGTCAAATAAGGATAAAGTGCCACGTCCTGCAAAGTGCTGAGCATACTTTGAAGTGCTGCCCTTGACTCCTGTTGACTCCTCCATGCAAGGAGAATGGATTGAAAGAACGTGTGTATGTGCATGTGTGTGGAATCAAAGAACCTTATTTGAACCTGTCTTTGGGTTATAGCCAAGGACTTTAAGTCAAGACGATAGTCAGATGCCTGGGCTATGGAGTTACTTAAAGCAAAGGGAAAAAAAAAGAGTATAGCTGCTTTGGTTTTGATCTTGCTCATGTGATAAAAGTTCCAATAGCTTTCGATCCTGCTGGCAGGTCCAAAGACCTTTTCTCATTATATTTATATAAATGTTAATAACTATTTCAGTATTATTAATGATGGCAAGATTTGGACTCATTAAAGGTGGGAAATTTGCGGGATTAATTTGCTTCAGCTTCTATTTGCCAAGAGAGCATTTTCCCAGCATTATTCTTTCTCCATATATATTAACTTTGTAATTGTGGATCAAAGCCTACTCAGCTTTGGATGTATTAAGTGAATTTTACTGAAATAGAAACTCAGAAAGGCATTTTCTGCCAAAAAATGTAAGTGGAGAAGTCACGATTGAGTTCAGCTTATTAAATCTGTTTACTCAGTGTGCCTAAGTCATATTGGAATTTAAAAGAAAAAATAAAATATGGGCATGCTTGGCCTGTGGGCTGACAAGAAGTATATTTTAGAAGAAGTAGTCCCAGGGCACAGGTTTGAGAAACATTAACAATACAAAACAATAAACAAGACCTCATAAATATATTGCCTGGAATAATATGTGCCTCTATGAGATGAAAATTATTCAGGAATTGTAAAAAAAATCAGAACTTTAAAAGCTTGTACTTTATGTTCGTCTGAATATAAGAATTCCATCTGGTCCTGTATCCTGCCTCTGAAAATTGCTGATACATTTGTGCTTTCAAAAGAAGGTGTAAAAATGTACAGGAAACTTTGTGGCTGGCATTTTCCTGAACTAATTGCTAATCTGATTCAACTTTAAGTAGCTCATTCCATTAAAAATACATATAATAATAATAATAATAATAATTGTAAGCACCTGCTCTGTTTATTTTTCTATGAATATTTACATACAAGTTCTCGACCACGTTTACTTCATGTAATTTAGAATATCAGATCAGTCACATGAAATGAGACTAAAGTCAGTACAGCTTAATATTGCTTCTCACTTGCTATGTGATAACTCTGTTGGTGAATCTTATTATTTGCAGAGCAACAAAAAACAGATTATTCTTCTCTGCTAGCCTGTTTAATTGCATTAATGACTTTAGTTATCCCAACTTTAATATTAGTCATCTTTTGCTTTCAGTCTTCTGGATTTTTTAAAGTGAAGCGTCTTGCTGCGTTTTGTTTTTCCTTTTGTAGAAACAGAGAATTGTTAGGGCTGGAAAGCACTACTGAGGTCATCAAGTCCAAACATTAACATAACAGTGCCAGATCCACCACTAAGCCATGTCCCTAAGCACCACATCTACATGGCTTTTGTACACCTCCAGGGATGATGATTTCACCACTTCCCTGGACAGTCTGTTCCTGTGCTTGACCATCTTTCCATGAAGAAACTTTTCCTAATATCCAATGTAAACATCCTCTGGCACAGCATTCCTTCTTGTCCTATTACATACTGCTTAGGAGAAGAGAGTGACCTACACCTCAGTATAACCTCATTTTAGGTAATTGTAGAGAGCAATAAGGTCTCCCCTGAGCCTCTTCCTCTACAGGCTAAACTCCCCCACGTCCCTCAGCCACTCCCTCATAGGACTTGTGCTCCAGGCCCTTCACCAGCTCCATTGCCCTTCTCTGGACATGCTCCAGCCCCTCAATGGTCTTCCAGAATGGAGGGGCCCAGAACTGGACACAGCACTTGAGGTGTGGCTGCACCAGAGTCGAGTACAGGAGGGTGATCACTGTCCTGGTCCTGCTGACCACTCTATTGCTCACACAGGCCAGGATGCCATTGGCCTTCTTGGACACCTGGACTCACAGTGGCTCAAATTTAGCTGCTATTGACCAGCACTCCTGTGTCCTTTTCTGCTGGGCACTTTTCCAGCCACTCTGTCCCCAGCCTGTAGCACTGTTGTGACCTGTCGCTGTTGTATTAGGGACGACGTGAATAACATTACTCTCCAGCTAATTAGCAAGGTCAGAGTGGTCTTTCCTCTTCCAATCCTCTTTTATAGACAGTTCCAAAAGAATAGTTTAATCAGTTAGCAAACCAACACAAGACCATCATTGGACAATTAGGAACAACACCCTTCAACCATTTCTTGCAAGTAAACAACAAGTTAGACAACCACCACGTGCAAAGGTTGTTTTACTTTGTCCAAGGACTGTTTGAATTCCTCCTCACAATGTCTCAGGCCACTTTCTCAGGCCTGTGTGAGAGAGTTATGTGACTTAGTTTCACACAGACACTGTGCTGCAAAGCCCTCCTGTCCTCCAGCAGATCACGCTTGGTGCATCAACAAACTGACCGAGGGTGCCCTTGATCCTCCCATCAGATAATTGATAAAGATATTAAATGGGACTGGCCCCAGGACAGATGCCTGGGGAGCACCACTGGTGGCCAGCTGGATGTAAATTCATTACCCAGTGAACAGAGCATACATCCAGGCCCTGAGCAGCCAAGTGAAGCTGTTCCATGCTTTTATTTGTCTTTGATACTGTTTCTATAGTTTTATAGTATAGTATTGTAGAAGTTAAAACTATTGTTTTATGGGGTCTTTTTTTCTGAGATGGAATGTCAAAACTGCATACTTTGTAGATGTTGGGAACATGGTACTTTTATGTTGTTTTAGATTTATTTTTGTTTCTTTCCTAGTAGTTTGTATTGTGTGCCTTTTTGAATCCTGGTGCATATTTAACTGCTATTTTCAAAGAATTATCCAGAATGAGTCTTCTTTAGACCATCCCTCATTATGATAATATAAAAAGATTATATTTTTATATGATTGCACCTTATGTATTATGCTGCCTTCACTGATTTATGCATCCATGGTCCATTTTAAGAACATGAGAATGATTGTCCTAGGTTGAACTAGAGGTTACCCTAGGCCAGTTTCCTACCTCTGCCACTGGCTAGAATAAAATGCTTTTTGAAAAAAAAAAAAAAAAAAAAAAAAAAAAAAAAAAAAAAAAAAAAAAAAAAAAAAAAAAACAAAAAGAGTACAAACAGAGCAATCATGTATTGTTACTTTGTCAGAATATTCTCCCCAGCTCCAGCAGTTTGCAGTTCAGGAAATTCCAAAGACAGAGATACTGTCTTTGTAGTTAATGAATTTTACTTCCTGTGCTCAGTACAGCCTAATTCTGCAAATGCTACTAGTAAGTTTTAGATTTGAATGTCCTGACTAATTTTTGTCATCAATAATGCTTCCTCCTATTCTGTCCCTATACTATTAGACTAATTGAAGTAATAAAGCCAATTAGTCTTCATCAAACTTCTAAGTTTGCTTAGAACTTCAGTTAATTGGTTGTTCCACTTTTTTTTTTTTTTGTTGTTGTTGTCATATCTAATGTAGTTTATGTTTTTTTCCAGCTCTTTCTTAACTCTGAAACTGTTTAATTTCCTACTTTGACTAGTTTGGCTACTAATTTTTTTTCAAGGTAGAAAACACTCATTTAAGGAAGAGATTAATTGAATTTGAGGCATCCTTTGACTGTTTACGCTGCTGCTTAAGCTGTAGAAATTAGTGGGTATTCCGAATGCATTCTGTACCAGCTGCAACTATTTAAGTATTTAACTATTTTTGAGGAGTTATGGTTGAATAGGGATAAATGTGAAAAGAACTGATAAGTGTTTTGATTTAAAATGTTTCTGCTTAACCCTTTATTGTGTTCACATAGTATTTTTTTATACTGTACTTAAGAAATTAATGATCTACCTGAAAATATGAGTCTCTTATCTAGTGTTACATGTGGAATTAGATCCTGCATTGTTGAAATTAATAGCTTTCTGCTTTGACCTTGTTTTATGGAGCAGGACCTTGGACACCAATGTGCAGTTGGACACGTTGAAGGATAAAAAGTTTTCTGGGGTGTTTTTTTTGTGTGATCAAATACAGAGATAAACACTGTAACACTATTTACATTTTCAGGGCTATTGCTATTGTAGTTTTAAGGGTGATATTGTGTGCACCAAGAATGTGTGTCATTATTCCTTTGAACAACTTCATATTTTAGGCATGGTATGTTAGTTGTGGCTTAAGAAAAGAACAGACGTGCAGTTTACCTTGTGGGAAGGGGATTCTTCTGGTATTTCCCTATTATTGGATAATCTCTTTGATGAGGAACAGTCCCCAAATTTCTGTTCTCCCTCTATCTGGCACCTGCCCCAAATCTGTATTTATTTGAAGAAACAGGCCCCCCAAATGCCTAACATATTTAGCACTGCTGTTTCCATTTACTGCCTGATCAACCTTTTTAGAGACTATGCTCTTTCTTCAAAGGTTATTGCTGCTGGGGAAAAAAATCAAGTCCTAGATATGCCCTCTGGTCTTAAACTGTATCTGTTCTCAAACCACAAGTTCTTGAAATAGGTCCATGTTAGCTATTACAATGGGTTTGCTACATCACAGGCACTCAAGATCCAAACTTTTCTCCTTGTGATATAAGTAGAGGTGTGCTGTTGGTCTTCATACAAGGAACTTCTCTTGTTGAAAGGGAATGATTCATTAATCTTTTGC
Organism: Aegithalos caudatus; assembly: GCA_013389925.1. Lineage (NCBI taxonomy): Eukaryota > Metazoa > Chordata > Aves > Passeriformes > Aegithalidae > Aegithalos > Aegithalos caudatus. Next base: position 8,606 of record WEIU01003310.1, read on the forward strand.
AATTAATATATTTGCTTCTCCTGAACTGAGGATTTAGTCCAAAGCCTCATTTCAGTTTTGCAGAACGTGCAAAGGTTAAGTCACATGACCAAGCCTACATGTGGGATTATCTTTGTTTACCCAATTAGGGCCATATTTCTCAGGGCTTTTCTCTTCGCTGATTGTTCAAGATGCAAATACTGTGCAAAAGGCAACTAGACTTTGAGGTTTTCTTCTCAGGAGTTAAGAAAGCTTTTATATTTTCATCTTCTCTCTGATCACTAAAAGAAGAGCTCATGCCAGAGAGTCTGAATTCTCCATATCACTACCCAGTGGTATGTGTGTGTTTTACTCCACAGCTGTCTGCTTCTTGAATTGGCTTATGTGGATCTACTTCCTCTCTCCTCAGTCTAATGGGCTTGCTTATTTCTCAACACCGTTGCACTATTGGCTGCTGAACTATTTGGCTTTGTTTTCTAGACACAGACTCAAATGGCTTCTTCTCTGTGTTCTTTTGTCCTAATACTTCCTTCTCTCTTTCTAATGAAGGCCAGATGGTCTCTCAGTCATGACCTGTCTGTTCCTGATATGGCACACATAGGTTCCCATTCTATTGTCTTACCTGTTCATCAGTGGTGATTTACATAGTTACAGAGCACTGGCCGCCTTCAGAAATAAAATACTCATAGAGAATTTGCTGTCTAATCATTCCTTCATTTTCATTTCCAGAATTAAGCTCCACTCTACAGTCTTTAGAATTCTTAGACCAATTCTGTTGGCCAGGAGCCTTCTCTTGCAAAGGGAACAATGTTTTACTAATTACTGATATTAGATGATCTGGCCTTCACAGGCTTTGAAGACTGTAAGCCTTGGCCATGCATTATTCATTTTAGGTTTTTGATTTATGTTTCATCCCAGACAGAGAACTTGCAATAGATACAAGATGCCCCTATTTTCTACATTCTGATTTTGGATGGAGATTCTGGCTACTGAAAGAGATTATTGAAATAACTGGCAAGCTAGGCATCCTGGCTTCAGCATGTTTAACAGTCAAAGGACTTGAGAGTGGAAGTCAACCAGTATTTCAAAGTGAATAAACTGTCTTTTATCAGTGGTAATTAATTACTGAAGGGAATAGATAGTAGTGCATAATGGTAATATTCTCTATGATGGCATTACTGTTGATCCTTGGAAAACAGTTCTTTAGGGCTCATGACGTTCTTGTCTTTTAAATACGATGGAAGCTCTGTATAATAACTCTAGTCTAGGCAGTGCTAAGACACACCTGTAAGTTCCACATCCAAGCCTCCACAACTTCTCTGTATAGCCATCAAGTGCATTTAAATTTCGCTATGATCTCAGGTTCCATGCAAACTTTGAAGTAACTAGTTTTGATATTCCCAGAGATCCAAACATTTTCAGAGTAATTTTTACAGACACTTCTTGTTTATAGAACACTACAGCTATGGTCTTGATCCAGAGTATTTAGCTAGGATATAGTAAGGTGTACATGTGAAGGTAAGTATGAATTGCAGAGCAGGCTTTCATGCAAAGGTTTCCTAGAAGAGTTAAAAATTCCAAACTGCTTTGCTTAAAAGATTTTAGTATATGTGTCTTGTAAACAAAAAAGACAACAATTGCATATTTGGCTACCATATATTTTTATTTCTGAGTTACAGAATAACAGCATTTCTTCTTTTTTAGAGAAGTCTGTGAGTGGTAGTGATAAACAATTAATCTGTTCAATAAACAATTAATCTGTTCCAGAATGTTTGTTGGACCACCATTTATTAAAGATAAATGTTGCTGCAAGACATAAAGTGTATACAATGAAATGTGATTGTTTAATGACTAACATGAAATTCTAAGAGACAGCAAAGCTTTCAGAACACATTGATACACCTTTTAAAGCTGTGGAATGAAAATAATAAGAATTAATTTTGAGAATTAGTCTATAATCATGAGCAGACAGAGCTGGGGATATCAGATTGCCAACAGATAAGTATTTTCACATTGGAAAAACACATCAGTATCCACCTCAGGATTGTCTGGAAAAAAGTTTTGGCTTTTCTTTATTCACAAAAGAATTTCTAAATCGTTTTCTGTATATAATTTATATTGTTTAGACTTTTGGTATTAAAATAATCCCAAATTCATTGATACAATTTTGTTTTCAGAGTCTTCTATTCCCCAGGCGAGAAAATGTTTCAATTGCTATCTAGATTCAATTAAAATTTGGCTAGAAGGGTTTTTTCATTGGAAACATTAGTCTATTTCCATTCCAACTGCAGGCTAACATCCATGCTTTGGGATAAATAGCAATGAGCCTTCTCACAGTTTCTCAGAAGCTTTTTAAATAAACAATAATTGTGTATCAACAACCTCCTGATGTCAGAAGTTCTTTTTAAGAGGCATTCAGTCTGCTTTATAGGTTAATAATTCTTCTCCAGATAATGTTTAACTAAAATATTTCTCTAAATGACGTAAGATGAAATTCTATGAGAAGAAGCTATAGGAAGACACAGTGTGCTGGAAAGTGATAGTTAAACAGTGCTAGGATTGTTTGTCTATATTGTCATAGCTTGAGAGATTTTGCTGGACCTTGAGCTGCAAGTGGGATATACTGTGGAGCTGCCCAAGGGAAAGGGAAGAAAGTTCTATTTAAGTTCTCTGATAGTAGAAGAGTGCTCTGAGTTTGTCTATCCCAGGTATGCTGACTGCCAATGGCCCCACTGGGATGATCCAACAATCACTGGAAAACTTCATTTTGTGCCCTCTGGCACTATCCAGTGCCTTGTTATTGGTGGAGAAATGGGATAGAGGGCACTGTGTTGGGGTTGCACCACGGGGAAAAAAAATATGTACTGCATTTTTCTTAGAGAACTGAAGGTGTCACTAAAAATCATGAAGATGAATCCCTTCCCTGGAAGCCAGAACATGGAAAATCTGGGGAAGTGTTGAAAAAGATGAATCCTTTTCCAGTTGCAGAGTCTGATAAACCAACACAACAGAAAGTAGGGTACTTTTTTATTGGTGTTAGATCTGTCTCAGTTCTTTACACATCTATGTCCTTAAAAAGTGCTAATTGTGGCTATAATTGGACTTAGTAAGTTCTCCAAGTAGTCATTATGGTAAGAACAGTCTAAAAGGTTCAATTTCCATCTGTTACTAGATCTATGGCTTGAATAGCAAATATTTTTTTCCTTAAAATTGGCTTTGTTTCTTGTATTACACTTGTTTGTCACTGTATTCAGTATGTGGAAGATAAATACATGCCACCGTAAAATGTTTTAAAAATTATTTTTAAATGCTTCCTCCTGAATAGGTATGGCTTCTGATAGTCATAATTTCTGGTTCTTTCTCTAGCTTGTCTAGTAGTGAATACTACTTACTAAGGTATTTTCTTTCCATAATTCCTTCAGCTTGGCTTTCCTTATAATTAAGATCTCGTGTTTTCTTAGGTCATGTCATAGGACATAATGGTATACTTAGTGGAAAAATATAGAAAATATATTGATAAGCATGTTTTAATTGACATGATACTGAACACAGCGGAGAATGTAAGACAGTATTGCAATAGTTCTCTATTCACTCTGCATCTTTCAGTTTCCTCCCTTTCAATTTTGACATAAAATAGTGTTTTAAGTTTCATCCTTGGCTGGAAGACAAAATTTCTGGGAGTATTTGCAGTCAATGATCTGTCACAGTGTCAAAGAATTCATTAAGTATTTAATAAGACAATTACCAATGAACCATACTTTTTTTCTATAACAATGGCAAATGAGCACTTTGTCACTTTTAACAATGAACAATAGTCTCTTACCTTTCTGCCAGGAAGGGATATCAAAGAAATCATTAAATATCTACTTAGGGGGAAAAAGCAAGTCGGAAATAGAACAAGAGATGGCCAAACAGATAGCAGCAGGCTGAATCTTAAAGGTCTCTCCCCTGCTGTACAATCTTGTACAGTCTTATTGGGCTGGGGATTGTTGACCTCTGCCTCTGAATGACCCTTAAATTGTGAATTATTTTAGAAAAAATATCTTTCCAATATCAAACTACTGCTGGTTTTGATTTCAAAACAAATTTAATTTGCATGCAGTGGTGTGGTGTGCCAACACTTCCTGAGTTGGAGGAAACACTGATCATTTATCCATATGTGAAGCTGTGTGAGGGCTAACTTTAAAACTGATTTGGGGAAGCTGTGTAATGGCCAAAGTGGAAAATGCAATTCCTTTTTTCAAACATCTGTGGAAATGTGAATAATAATCTCATAAAATGTGTTAAAAAGTGTTTTGCAGAGTTTATTACTTTGCTGATTTATATCCTGTTGTACAAGGTGTTAACTCCAGGAATAGCTTGCATCTCCATCTTGCTGACTCTTTCTCATCTACCATCTATCAGTGCTCTCTGGTAGTTTTATCTCAAAAAATGTATATTAGATAATCTGATAATGCAGTTGGAAGCTTAATGCCACAGTTGAATTTAGCTTCTATGGGAAACAACATTGATAAATAAAAGTGCACTTTTCTGACTGATTTTCCAATTTTGCAAAGTTCTGTACTTTGACATCTTCAGCAGACATCTGAAAGACTAATACTTTCTAATTTTTAATATTTTTTAAAAAGGGCTTCAATTTTTTTTCAATAATTTGTATTCTACCAAAGCCATAAATAAAGCATCATGCACATCTGCCTGTCTTTCTCTACCAGAAGAAGCTCTATGCAGAGCTTTCCCACTTTCATTTTTCACTTCATCTTTATTGGCTGAAAATCAAACGCCTTCTTGTTTACTTTGGCAGGCTGTTGAAGGTTATGACTGAGCCCCTCCATTTTCTTTCTTTGTTACATTTACAGTAGTGATCAAAACCATGAAGTTTCCTTTATGTATTTTTTTTTCTGAGAATTCATGTGAAAAAATATTGTGGACATAACTGCTCTTGGCATTTACTGCCAAAATTTAATTATCTGATGCCTGTGTCATATTATCACTTATTCATTTCAGTCTCTTCTTATAATGGGGTCATATTGTGCCTGTAACCACATTTTCATTACTTGTCTTTGACACCTTTCTCTTTCAGCTAAACATCTCTTGAAGTGGCATGGAACACAATAGTCGAAGTTTCATTGCACCATCACTAACCTTTACACAATTTATATTGCTTTCCAGCTTTTTTCTCTGCTGTATTCAATTCTCAGTTTGATGACTTTCTGTGTGAGTTGGAAAACTCATTTGTTTTCCAAATATATCAGTGGGTTTTGCATCACACTTATGTTAACAACAATATAATTTATATTTCTCAGATTCAATATTTGAGTTTTGCAGTTTGTCATAATAATGAAAAAGAAAGCAAGGATTTTCTCTATCTAGTTAATTTCACTATTTTTGGTGAAGATTACCACGCTGTTGAGTTTCTAGTTCAGCAAATGGAATATAAAATTTTGTGTAGATTAGATGAAAATATTTTTATGAGAAATTTAATTGTCTAAAAATTTCCTAAAAATGTTATAAGATACAAGGAACATATTTGTATTTTATTGTATGTGAATGGTTTTAGTTGGTTGACAGATACTTTTTGTTCTGTTCATGAAACGGTATTTACAAGCACTAGGCTGTTTGAGAATTCATTGTGCTACTTGGAATCTTGAAAAATGCTCCACTTGCACTCATATTCATATGTGTAGTATGCATAGGTACTTGTTACTTTGCCTTATTAGGTGACAAATATATAAGCATATAATATGTGTGAGTAATTGAGACAAATTAAGACCTTACAATTACCTCTGGAAAGAATGGGCCACTGTTTGTAGAAACTCCACCTAGAGTTACCTTTTACAAACCTGAATTTGTGGGGAGAAGGCTTTTACTGCACGTGCATTAAAAATTTTGCTGGCAGCTTTCCCCATCCCCATGCAGCACCACAGGAATGGCTCGTTGCCTTAAAGAAATACAAAGGAACAAGTGAAGGGAAAAGTCACTAAATGCCAGAATGAGAGCAACCACAAGACTGAAAAAGGATGAAAAATAAAGCATTCAGAATTTCCTAATAAACTGGAATTCAGATGGAAGTCAAACTGAAGGAAATAACAAAAGAGAAATCAAGACATACAGAATAATGTATTCATGTACATCACATACACTGATATATATTCAAAAGCAGTAATTAGTGATCCAAACTTGTAGGTTTCTGCCACAAACTCCTGTCTGGGAGATTTTGGCCATCTTCCTATAAGAAAGCAAGGCTTTTAGAAAGCATGGAATTCTCACAGCTGAAAAGAGACTTTAATGTTGGCACACAGATGCTCTATTGGCTTCTTAAGTTGTTGATCTAAAAACATTTCTTATTCCAGCAAAGGAATATATGGTAGAGTTGCAGGCTGTGGATCATCTCCACTTTCTCCTGCAAGAGAGAAGGCTTCAGGAAACTGGGTTTTTATGGAATGTAAAGCCATAGGAGAGGGTTCTTCTCCTTGAGTCTGCCAGGGAGAGGAAAAAGGTCAATTAGACTGAAGTTCGGTGCCATTAGTTAAACACAGGGGATGTCAAGGATGTTTTCTTTATATTGCCTTTCAGTTATGAAAAGCCAGTTTAGAAAGCATATTAAGTCCTGTCCTGAGATATATTATATGCCTGAAAATCCTACTGACCTCGCTGGAAATTTGCAATCCTGTGTAGGAGGTCAACAAGTTCATTTTTATGAACTCATTGCCTTGTTTTCCTTTGAGGTTGACTCCTGAACTACCCGGTAACAGAGTTCACTGTCTAGAATTTGCCTTTGCAGTCTTGTCTTAGTTTACCCCAGAGCCAACATCTGTGTTCGTCCTTTAAATTCTCATTTGAGGGAAACTGGCTCACTTGGCAGACAGAGTTACTGGGACAAATATAACTGGACCTCAATGTAATTCCCTCATGGGCAGATGTAGGCTGATGTTTTTGCTACTTGTTGTTTGGCAAAAGGTCCTGCAAGGCCAGATTGGTTGTTGCTTAGATTATGAAGCATTATAGATTATGTACAGTGGAAAAGAGTAGAAATACGTGAAATCTGAAAACTTAAGAATCCATTATGCTTTTGCATCTGTGAATTTTCATTGGTTTGGGATGTAACCATTTGATTTTGGCATTGTACTCGTGTTCATGTCAATAAGTAAGAGAGCTAAACCTCTTGGGAATTACTGTCTCTTAATCAAGCCCATCATTAAATTGTACATGCAGAAATGGGCCTAGAGACTGGAGTTCCTGCCAAAACCCCAGAAGCCAGAAAAGAACATAATGATTTTAAAAAACATTTCTGTAAGACATTTACCAATGTTTATGCAAATCTTGGTCTATCTCTTCCATTGCTACTTTCAGTTGACTGAGAGTATAAGGTGCTATGTTTCCTCTAAATCATGAGAAGCCTCTGGAGAAGCAGATAGGAGTGATGCCTTTTTCACCTTGATGTCATATGATCTTAAATTTCCTCAAGGATTATCTTGGTTCCTCCTCTGGACTTCTGCAGTCTGCAAAATCCTGATTAATCAGGGCTCCTATTTGTTTTAATGGCCTCAGATTTCAGTCCAAGAGTGCCACAGTACGTTTGGAGTAGCTGTGGACACTAATTTTAAATTATCATCTGAAATGTGTTTACTGCATGCTCATAGACTGAAATGTGTTTATTGTTATGTGCATAGAATGTGCATCATTATATAAATGTTTAATGTATGTATAAGCTTATATTATTTTTTTCTTGTTGCATTTCCTTGTTGCTAAGAATTGTTCAGTCTAATTTGTGTGTATATTATAAGAGTACATGCAAACAAACATCATATTAGTGTTGGTATAAGCATAAACCTAATGGAAGCATCACTTACATGTCTGGTTCTGCCCAGTATTTACTATCACACAGTCATTATGTCATTATGTTTCAAACAGACTATAAGTGTATTACATGCACATCGAAATATATTGACAGCTGTAAGGATCTAATGTTGAAAATTGGATCTCTAATCTTACCTTTTCTGTATTTCCAGATTTTTCCACTTCCCCCTCTAATTTGAGCAAAGTTTGAAATGAAACTGTTGTATTTTCAATTAAATAAATTGCAGAAAACAGGCAAAAAAATCATCTTTTAAACTCTTGTACAAAATTTGAACTTATAATCAGCAGTGGAAAGGTCCAAAAAGAATATCTCAGGGATTAAACTTCTCTGAAGTGCATTCTTTTTACTGACTTATGTATCTTTCTCAAATGAAAAAACCCAACCAAGCAAAGCTCAACAAACAATCCACACAATTGGTGCACAGATGGTACAGAGCAGAACCAGATTCCTCTGCAGAACTGTAAAGCTTTCATGCCATGCAGTTTCTACAGTGATACAGATTTTACCCATCCATCTGAGCTGTTAAGTTTTTGTGCACCGAGTGTGAGACTCATAGATTTGGCTCCAGCATCCACTCACCCCCACAGATAGGGGTATGTCTTACAGACTTTCCTAGCACAGTGCCAGAATCTGTCTCCTGCTGCATGACCTGATATACCAGCTGCAGGTGGTTGGCAGCTCCTCTCATTCCCTGTCTCCCAGTGTGCTGCTCTGCCCAGTGGGACAGTCTGCTGGGCTACACGTCCACCAGCTCTTGCTGGGCTCCAGGGAACCAGGTGTGTTTCCTGGCTGCAGCACAGGAATTTTGGCCTCTTCCCCACCATGAACCCCAACGTGCAGATATGTCACATGCACAGGACCAGTCCACAGTTTTGTCTTATTCACGGGAAAAGAAAAAACATGAGAGGATAGACCCATTTTCAAATGAAGTTATGCAAAGCAACAGTCAGTTTTGTTTTGCCAGAGCTGGATGATTTGAAAAATTTGTTCACATATTTCTTCCAGCCTGTATCAAATATTCTGGAAAGTCATCTGCTTCTTCAAACATCTTTTTGGTCTTCTGTTGTATCTGGATAAGTGTATCCGAGGACTGCTGGTTTAGTGGACTTCCACTTTCATACTAATAATGCACTAAATTGCTGTTATTTCCCAGACAACAAAAAGAAATATTTCTTTTGTTGTTCCATAACTTATTCCACTCGTGGCTTCTTAAATTTTTGCTTATTTCAGGTTTGGCTCAGCCATATTTCATCAGGCAAATCTGTCACCAAAGCTTGATGGGAGATTTGCCCAAGTAAAGGCTTTAGGATTTGACATGTATTATTGTGCTGTGTCTTTGTGCTCCTACTGTCTGTCATTTGATTTGGAACATAGATAATTATATTCTAGATTTAAAACAACAGGAGATTTTTTTGTACGAATAAAATATTTGGTTTACTATACAACGCCTGGAAACACCTTCAAAGAGGTGATTTTAGTATCTTATAATTTTCTGTACACCATAAATAGTTACTTGGAATGTGCTTCTAGTTGTCTGCCCTAAAAGCAAAAAAATACTGACCAAAGGAATTTAAAGTGCTTAAGAGTTTTAACCACAAAGGATACACAGAGAGGCTAGAATGGCACATGGTGCTGAGCCTGTCAGATTCTTAAAATACCACCAATTTGGTGGTCTATAATCCTGTCACTCTTTTCATATATCTGAAAAAAATGCTTAACATCCTTGTTAATTTAAACTATAGCTTTCAGGCAAGAGATTTGATTTTTTCCAGTATCAATGTTATAAAATCAGGGAGGATTTAAAGTAAGAGCATAGGGCTCTACTTTCTAAAAAAACTACCGAAGCTTTATAAAAAGATTTTCCAAAGCAGTTTACTCAGAAGGGTTCTCTTGTATATCATGTTATCCACAATTTCTCTTTTCCCATTTTTATTGTAGAACTTTCTTTACAATCTTTGTGTTTTAAAATCCATGTGCCTCTTTTTCTTCCTGCCCATGAAAATTAATTCTTTCTTTGTGATTTCATTCCATAAAACTTTTTATGATGTCACAAAAGATTAGATTCAGAGAAAACTTGAGAACTGATCAAAATTAATGCTCAGGATTTCACTTTTCAGTTTCAGGATTGAGCCCACTGAAAGAACTGCAATCATATTGAGGCAAATTTTCTAGCAAAAGCCAATGAGATTTAAAATGTGAAGTGGTCCAAGAATATATGAAGCATAAGGATGAATATTTCAAAATAAAATGCTTTCCAACATTTTCTCTGAAGGGTCAGCTATACAATTAAAAAACCCCAAACCATTCTTGTTTTAAAATCTAAGAGTAGAAGGATATTAAACCAGAAATGATGGTACTAAATAGCATATAATCTACAGTGTATGAACCTAAAGATATTCTAGAATAAACTGGAGCTTTGTCATCATAACCACAATCATCTTTTAATTATTTATTCCAGTATATTTATTCAGAAATATCTGCTTGTCTTCAGCCTTTTCTTATCTATGTCTTACAAGAAAAATAATATAGAACCAACAGGACCAGTAAATTGCAGTGTCACATCAATTTTATTTGTTGAGCCACACATGGTTTGTGTTGCAGTTTGGGCTTGAGTGATATGTTTGGTTATTTTAGTGAGAAATAAAGTTTTTTTCCTCCTCAACAGCAACAATAGTGACAGAGAAGATGGATCAAACCAATCTTAATTTCAGTAGGTATATTAATCAACCTGGTAATCTTTCAATATGACCAGTTTACTCTATGCAAACCATTCTTAAGTTCTTTCACTGCATAAGTGGAGACAGAATAGGTGCTTCTTTCAGCAGACCACCTGGGGGGAAACTACTTTTGTCATCTTCTGCTATATAGCGTGTGCTTACAGATGTCCTCATCCACTTCTCATCAATGAAATTGTAGGAAATAATTGTTCAGGATAGGAATCCTGAGAATTTATAGCATGCCTGTTGAGTCTATTTGATCTTGACAATAAGGTCAGACCTTCATTTCACTGAGGTGTGTGTACATCCTTGAATCATTTTCTCTGTCTGACAGCAGCAAGGTGTACAGGAGATTGAAAGTGGGTGTCCTTCCACCAAAGGAGGACATCCTTGGGTTAGCACAGGACATTTGTGTATAATGGGAAAGATGAAACCTGAAAAGTCGCTGTTGACCTTCATAACTAAAATGAGAAGAGGACCACATCACAGATGTGACAATTAGGTCATATTGAAGGCTGATTCCTATATGCAAACAATGTGTGCATTTGATCTTTGTAGATACTAGCAGACTTCTATCTGGGAAAATAGCTGAGAAATTAGTGATTTCTTAAATGGGACAGCTACCTTTGGTTATGTGTTTTTATTTGATGCTTGGCACGTTTTAAATTCCATACAAAATAACCTGCCTGCACTGTGATGTGATATCCCTGCAACTTCTGCTCCCTAATCGGATGGAATGGGGTTTCTTCTATCTTCTATTCTTTCTTCATTTCCAGACTAATAAGGTTTTTGAAAAGGTACAGTCTTGTAACAGTGTTCATAAACTCTTGTCACGTATCATATATTACACAAAATCTCCTAGGTATTCTTTAATTTCCAGGTTTTCCAAACATGTCTCTCCCAGATACCTTTTGAATGATTATTTCCTTCAGCTTGCGTTTTTCCAGAATGAATCTCATTTTGGGTGATATCCAAAGCCCATTGAGGTCAGAAGAATGTCTCCTCTTGACTTCAGTGAGCTTTGGATTTGTTCCTTTATTTCCTATTTCCAGAAGCCAAATTCTGCACACCTTACTTTTTTAATAGGAATTTTGTATCAGTAGGGCAAGCAGCATTGGCTTCCGTAGTCTGATATTTTCAGACTCCTTTGCAATGTACTTCACTCTTTTCACTAACATTTTTAATAACACAACACAATTTACAAATATAAGTGCTGTTTATCTGTCACCATGGATAGCTAATGGAAATCTTAAGTAATACTTAAGTGAATGAACCCTGTTGCATTTGGTACCATCTCTTTCCAAATTTGATATATGTTCTTCCATTACCTTTTGCTTTGGTTTTTTAATTACTTTGCAGTTCATAAGGCTTTGTAAGGGTTTGGGAAAATATGAATCATTTGTGGATAAAGTTTTGAAGGCACTGTAATCAGATATAAAGTCCAACTACAGGTTATATTTTACATATAACATCTCTTGCCCAGATTCAGGAAAGTGTTTTAACATGTGCTCAAGTCTATCCCTGTTAAGAAATGCAACTAGATTTTTAAATGTGAGTGTATAAGTGGGGCTTTGATCTTAATGAAAGTTAAGGAATACTTTATCTTCATTCCTAAATAGGGAGATCTTTTCAAATAATGTCTTTCATATATTATCAGTTCTCTTATATGAAAATTTCCAAACTGTTCTAAAAAGAGCATTCATCACTGCATTATGGTTATCTCTGAAATGAGCGTGCTATACATCTTGCCATTTGTCATTTCAATTTAAAACTGGAGCAAGTTTAACAGAGGGCCACCAAGATAGTCAGGGATTGAAGGATTTGCCTCAGGAGGAGAAGCTGAGGCTTGCTCAAAATGGAGAATATGTGGCTTTCAGAGGGTCTTGAAGGATGGAGGCAGGGCTGCATGATAGGATGATTGGAAATAGTGGGCAGAAGTTGAAAAAAGACAGGATTTAATGAAAAAAATTTTTCAGTTTGGTCAGTCAAGAACAGATCAGAATCTCAGGAATCAGAAGAGATTGCTAAGAGAAATTGTGCAATCCTTGAAGTTTTTCAAGACCAAGCTGCATACAAATAAGTTGGTCAGATCTCACAGCTGACCTTGCTTTCAGCTAGAGGCTGGACTGGATAAACTTCAGAGGTACCTTCCAACCTGAATTATCCTGTCATCTTTTGATCCTATTCATTTTTACTGTTGCTTATGGGTCCAGTTTGCTCTTGGTCTCTTATTGGGTCCATAATTTTTTTTCCTAGTAACATGTATCCAGTTGCTTTTCTGAAAGAGAAGAGATACTGGAAAGCAAGTACTGGAATTCCTTGGACTTCCTTGTGAAAAGTATTAACCATATTTCTCTCTTTGGGATTTTTCTCATTTCTCTGTACCTGCTCGTCTTGGCATACCAGTTTAATTGTCACTGGTTCATAAATTATCTAGGTAATTCTACTATGATCTGTGGATGCATATGTCCTCCTTCTGGTTTATATTTTTTCCTAGCTGTTTTATTAAGTACTTGTTAAAAAGAAATGTACCAGTAAGATTCTGCTGCTCTAGTTGCTCTGGCATATTTTCCTTGGTTTTCTTGTTTAAGATGATTGTTTTAATTAGTCCTTTATTCTTTCATTTTTTCTCTTTAATCTTTTGTCAGTTTGAGTGGTATTTCACAGAATCACAGACCACGGAATGGCTGGGGTTGGAAGGAACCTCTGGAGGTCATCTGATAATACCACCCCCTTTCCTCAGCAGGGCCAAATGGAGAGACTTGCCCAGGTCCATGTCCAAATGACTTTTGAATATGTTCATGGATAAAGACTCCACAAATTCCCTGGGAAACCTGTGCCATCACTCAGTTGCCCTCATAGGAAAAAGGGTTTCCTGGTGTTCAGATGGAAACTGCCAGGTTTCCATCGATGCTCATTGCCACTTGTCCTGTTCACTGGGCACCACTGAAAATGTGCACACCTTCAGGTATTTATGCACACTGGGAACCTTCTTTTCTCCAGGTTATAAAATCCTCTCTCGGCAATTTTTAGTGCATGGAGTTAAGACATTTTAATTTCATGCATAACAGAGGGCCTGCAAGGGTAAAGAACAGCAGCTGAAGAAATCTAAAAACAGGGAGTTAATACAAACTATTCATATGCCTGGAGCTTTAGGTGGGTTGTATGTAGAATTACAGATTGACTGAGCAGGTTAAGCCAGTTTTTCAGACCACGATTCAGCACTTTACTACAAAAAACTTTAAGATTGCTATAAAGTCCTCTATTAAAATCAGGTGGGGTTTTCTTCAGTATTTTTCCTCATCTTTCAGTAAAAATTTTAGTTTCAGCCTAGGTTTGTCTGGGGCAGGACGCTTCTGGTTTTTGTTTCAGTATCCACTACAAGCACAAAAACCTCTTGAAAGATATTTCGGAGGACAGTAATCAGCAAGGACATACTCTACCCAGGAAAGTTAATCTATGAAGAGGTTCTTCTAGACAGATATTTTTTTCTACACAGAATATATTATAAATTTCTCAAAGGTAGCTTTAGTGGTGTTGTCCACTCAAGACACACAACGGACAAACAGATTATGATTTGGTCAGTGAATGAACTTGTTTATTTGTAAAAAAAAAATTATACTCTGTAAAATAAAGTCATCCCAAGTGGGAGCAAGAAAGAGAAATTCTTATACATCTCCTGGGGAAAAAAAAAAAAAAAAGAAGATACAATTTAAAACTACTTTGTGTTTGAATTGTACAGTTTGGTTAAAATAAAGTAATTCAGTTTAAACGCTTGCAATTTTTTTATAATGTGAAAATTTGAAACTTTCTTTTCCAGAAATGTCTGACTGAAATATATCTACACTTTAAAAGTTTTTTCCACTTTCTGAAGAAATGCATAAATTTAATTTAATTTCTTTTAAGAAGGGGTTCAATGGAAATTACAGTTTTCCAGTAGAGAAATATCTGACACATTTTTAGCATTTTGTGTAATTCCTTTAACTGAAATGCCTCAGCTTTCATTCTATGATAGTTATATTGTTTGTATTTATGAAGCATTTAAAGACAAAGGAGATTAATCTCTGAATGGAATAATAAAAAATAATGTGGTAGTCTAAAAGACACCAATGAAATTAAAAAGCACTGTGAGGAATACCCCAAATCATGGGTATAAATTAATAGTTTAATTAAGTCATAAAAATCTCCGTAGACTTTGTTGTTCAGAGCTCTATCAGGCAAGCATTATGTGCAAAAATATTTACACACCTTTTTCTTTCCTACTTAGAAATGATGTTTAATTTCATCTGTCACTTTACCATCAAGACATTTGGGACTGTGAGGTGCTTCTATACTCTGCCTCACACAACTTTAGTTTTGATTGTCCTGAGTAATTTTGGATCACCAGCAGAATGTATAAAGTTTCTATTTACTGTGTTTGAGGTTACTCAGGAGCAGGCTGAAGAACAGAGATTCCAGCAGAGACCTTGTAACACCCTGAGAGCAGCTCCTTCCCTTCTGACAACTGGCTGCTCATTCCTTCTTTTTCCTCCTAACTTGAAAAAAGCTAGTAATACTCAAGAGGACCATTCCTCTTGTGCCATGATAGCTTCGTCCTCTTAAAGGCCTGTGAATTTTCCCAAAGCTCCGTGGAATTCCATGACATATGCACCAGAGAGTATCCAAGTATAGAATTGCAACACTGCAATTACCAGATCATCTTATCCACATGCTCCTTTGGACAAGTCTAATACATTTTTGAGACATGACTTTAATCTGCAGATCTGCACTGATTCTTCTCCAGTAAAAATCTCTGTCACAGCTGTGACTCCCATCATACTAGGGTAGACTTGTTAAAATATGCAGTCTTTGTCATCTAAATTATTTGGATACTTACCCTTTGATTCCATCAAGTATTATTTTGCTTCTTTGTTTTTTGTAGAAAAAGAAGGTAAAAGTGAACAAAATACCACTTATTTTTTCTGACTAAATAATTAGCACCAGAGAGTTCATTAAAGAGTTCTTATAATGAAAACCAGATTCCAGAAGTTTATTTTATGCAAGGAAAACAAAATAAAATCAAGAATCCTTTAAGGTAAGGTCCTGCATGTCTACTAATTAATTACTAACCTGTAACTAATTAAATTTTATTTTCTTTATGAGCTCTCTGATATTATTTTCTGTGTTTCGATTTTCAAATACATATGTAGGCAACTTTTATAGAAAGCAAATAATCTAGGCTTTGGCTCTCACTCAGCTATGTCTGGCATATACACATCTGAGATCTGTAATAGAAGAGGCTGTTTTAGAGACATGCACATTCACATCAGTATCACATTTCTAAATTTCACAACAATCTTCATTTTCAAGCCTTCATACTTCATACTTTGTTCTAGATTTCCCTGTTGTGTCACTTGGCTTTTCTGCCTGTGGAGCACTGAATAAAGCATCGGTAAATTCAGTTGGAAATTGCCTGTGCTCTTGACATTTTCTGCTGTTGAAAACGTAGCAACAAAAAACTCAATTCTGATTTTCAGCTTGCTTTAAACTTACAGAAATGGTGTAACTGCTGCCTGTTTCTAATTATTCCTGAAAAGCCAGCAAGAGGTAGTGTGAAGTATCATTCAGGAGAATGATTCAGAGTAACCTGTAAGCTTTAGCTCTTGTTCCTTGACTGATGACATTCTCCTTGCTAAGCCAGACGTGTGCTGCCCAGACCACAGGTTGTTCGTAGTGTCTGTTCTACCTACTCAAGGCACAAAATCACACTGATGGGGGTTCAGAGATGGTGAGGATATTATTTTTCTTAGAAATAATGGAACTAAAGAAACAGTGGCTTAAGGAGGTGTTCTATTAGTAACAGTATCTTCTGTGGAAAATTGGAATCTCTGCAGCTCATCAATGACATCAGCAGTTATCAAATATTTGAGATCATCACTCATGGAAAACATTCAAAACTGGATGCCTGTATTTAAATAGGCTCCTGAATCTATAATGATAATGATTTTTTAGATAGTGTAATGTTTAGCTGAGTTGTACCTCATACTCATTCACTGGGATTTGTGGATATCTCTCTATCACTGAGAATTAACAGCTTTACTGACTTGAGGGAGAGTAAACACGGATTTAAAAGTTTAACATTAGGTTAATAAATGTGTTAATATTTTGACCTATTTCCTAGAATTTTTTTCTTTTTTCTATCTTAAAAACACCCACAGTGAGTAAAACCATTTTAAATGTCTTGGCCTGGTAGTTACAGCATCTTAGAAACATAGAATTGTTTGGGTTGGAAGGGACCTTAAAGATCATCAAGTTCCAATCCCCCTGCCACTTTCCACTAAACCACATTGCTCCAAGCGCCATCCAACCAGATCTTGAACAATTCCAGGACCGAGGAGGCATCCACAACTTCTCTGGGCAGCCTGTTTCTGTGTCTCACTACCTTCTGGGTAAAAAATATCTTCCTTTTATCTAACCTATCCTCTTGTAGTTTAAAACCATTCCCCCTTGTCCTGTCTGTGTAAAAAGTTACACTCTTTTTCTAAGCCTGCTTTTGGTACTGGAAGGCCACAATGAATTCTTCCTAGAGCACTCTCCTCTCCAGGCTGAACAGCCCCAATTCTCTCAGCCTTTCTTCACAGGAAAGGTGCTCCAACACTGATCTTTTTTGTGGCCCTCCTCTGGACTCACTCTAACAGGTCCATGTCTTTCTTGTGTTAAGGACCCCATGGCTGGATGCAGAACACCAGGTGGGGTCTCATGAGAGCAGAGTAGAGGAGCAGAACCACCTCCCTTGACCTGCTGGCCACACTGCTTTGGATGCAGCCCAGGAGTTAAAACATACTCCAAATTTTGTATTGGTACAATCAAATTTAAAAATTTGGTCAAAATTTCTTAAAGACACATAGAGTAGAAGAAAAATCCTACCAAAATGAAAAGCAAGTTTATAGCTTTTCCACACCTTTTGGTATGAGGCAGTGAGACAGAAAGCCCTGCATGAGTTGGATGTAAAATGAGACATTTCAGTATGGTTGTGTTTCATTTTATGTAGACAAATAAATACATGAGTAAATGTGTATAAATTCCTTGATCTAACTGTGATTCTTGAGAAGTCTTGATCACTCGTGGCTTCCTGGCTTACTGCATTAATGCTACTATTTAATATGGATTCTTTTCTATTTCGTTTAACACTGTTCTCACCTTTTCTTAAGTAAATCTCACTCATCCTACCTCCATTTCTCAATGATGTGTTTATTTTCACAGTTCTCTCAACCATCTCTTGCACAGGCAAGCTCACTGACCATTTTTCAGTAACTTTTGAGACCTAAGTATGTACTTGCTTCACATGATCTGCTGATAATTTAGAATCTAGGTCTCTTCATCCTCTTACTTTCTGGCAGCTTTGTTTAAAAACTATCATGGGGCAGCCAGCCATCCCCAAGTGCTTCATGCAAAAGCTGATCTCTACAGAACTCAGATAACTGTTGTCTTTAGGGATCTTCTTTATTGAATACCCATTGTCCAGTGTTATGTGCTTACCTTAAAGTATATTTATTCAGTGTGTCACATGAGCATCTGCACAGCAGATAACAGCAATTTGTGGAACGTCAGTCCTAAGCTGCAAATAACTCTTTCGTAATAGGAGCTGCCTCATCCCTCGTGCTCAAAAAAAGGAGCAAGCATTGAAACACTATGAAAATTAACTGATAACTTTACTATACCTTAGTAACTTGGATTCTTTTTTCTAATTAAAATTGAAAGTTCTTCAAAAAGTAGAAAAAGGATTTATCTTTTTCTTATGAGGGATAGTATTTACAACTTCAGCTCCTGAAGATAATCATCTCCTCTGTTAAAATGCTTTCTTTTTTTTTTTTTTTTTTTTTTTTTTAAATCACTGCCAGAAGCAGGCATTAGTTCTCCCCTTCCCATGTTCACTGTTGGATCACTGATTTCTGTGCTGCCTCTGACATTGCAGACACACGGCCTTGCTGCTATTCAGATAAGATGGATTACGGCTTAGACCTGATGTTTCTTTGTTAGTTTTACAGTATTGAATTTCTTTATTTTAAAGTATAAACCTGAACAAAACTCTCCCATAAAGAAAGCTCTCAAATGGTCATAGGCTTAATGTCCCTCCATCCTTTTTACAGGAAGAAAAATGACTAAAACTTGAAGTCAGACTCTGGCATGCTTGAATACCATATGCCTGCACTATTGAGAGTCTGGAGCAGAGTATCTGGAGAAAGATGAGAGAGTGTGGGTGGCAATAGAAAAAACAACCACGACTGTAAGTTAGCAAGATAATATCCTAACTTTCTTCTGTGGGTCTCAAGAGTGATTAAAAAAACATTGGTGTTTTAAAAATATTGCTGAGGACTACAGTGTGACTCATAATGCTTCAGAGAATGGAATTCTTGGAAGTTTCACTGTAATGCCAGATTTTAGAATGGAGGGCAGCAGAGCTGCAGAGAAGTAACATGAGGCTATGTTGATGGAGAAAGAACATTTCTGAAGAAAACTCAAGTGAGAGAGAAAGAAAAGAAAAGGAAAAGAATAGGCCTGGGGAGATATGACAAGACATTACTTATACTGAGAACTGTTGCTTGCTCTGATGGGAATGTTTCACTCCTTTTTGAGGTTTTATTGGCCAGCACACCTGCCTACACAACACTTGGTCATATGCACATCAGGGAAAGATAAGTAACCATGTTGACCAGTCAGACAATGAAAACAATTACAAGCAAGTCCAAAAGTCTATCCTAGAGCTGACCTAAAAGTTTTAGATAAAACTCCTCTTCTCTTC
>WEIU01003310.1:39568-57737 GCA_013389925.1 Aegithalos caudatus
TCGGGAATACCGGCCCGCATCCCGGCCGCTGCGGAGCCGGTGCTGCGGGAACGCCACAATGGGTGGGCAGAGGGGACTGTGGAGGCGACAGGAGAGCGCTGCGTCTGCGATGTCCCGCTGCTCACTGGGGTCCTGCTGCATCCCCGTGAGCAGCGAGTCAGGGCAGACACTCCTTTACGGCGTCCCAGGAGGAGCCAGCAGTACTTTTCTGCACCTGTCAAGTGACACAAAGACAAACTTCTCACGGGTCTAGGTCTGTCAAAATCCTTAAACTGAGGGCTGTAGCGTCACCTCACGGGCATGACCTGTGTGCTGTCCACAGAGTGGATATGCGAGTGGTTTTGGGTTGGATGGGTTATGTATCAGTAGCCAAGTGCTCACAGTATGCAGGGCTGAACAGTGACTGGCCACCTTCAGTCTTCACCCATCAGAAGGAATTTATGGCCTGTAAATTCCTTCCTGCTGAACTAGATGGAGACCTGTCCCAGAAGTACAGAGCTTACAGAGTAGTTTGGTATCTCTGCTCAGAAGTTTGCCACTCCATTGTTGCAGGGTTCCCAGCTTGCAGCATGCACATCATTTCCCCACCAGCTTATTCAGAAAGGGACATTACTTGTCCAAAACGCTGAATACTGCCCTCTGCTATACAAATGCAGCTCATGCAACCCTGAGCTACTGCTGCAGCTGCCACTCACCCAGGTGTCTGTCACATTGACTTTGGGACATGCACTCAGGACCCCATGCTTGTGGGTCCTGAGTGCCCCATTTCAGCCTGTGGCCAATGCCAGGTCTCTGGCTGCCGATTCCCAAAGACCCCGAGGACCTGCAATTTCCCCAGGTGCAGTTCATGCTCCAAAAGCCACTGTGCATGTCTGTGCCTCCTGTCTATCATCAGCAAAATGGAAAAACGAATGCTGAACCTCCTCATGGGAGGCTAGGCAGCTTGCTTCATTTTCTGTAACTTATTAAAAGAACTCTAAATAAAAGGCAAAAATGGAATCCTTTTTTTTTTTTTTTTNAGATACCTGGTTTAGAGCAATCTAATCAGATGCCTGGTTTGTAGAGCCCTGGTGCATCATCTTTAGTCGGAGTCAGCAGCAAGGTAATTCAGCATTTTAACATCTGAAAGGAAACGTATGCTCGAGTCCTCCTAGAGCTATGTTCATCCACTAGCCTGATTAATAACTTTTTGGAATTCCATGGTGCTCAGTCCAGGGAAAATTACTGAGTAGATATTTACTATATTGTCAAACTTATTTTGAACTGTTCATGTGGGCCACTCACCACCTCTCTGTGCAGTTACGCAATCTTGAAAACCACAAATTAAGGCCTCTAAAGAGATGCAATAACAAATTGTGGTAGCTCTGAAGAAACCCCCAGGAAAAAAAATTGATCTCTCAAAGTGACCTCTTCAAACTATGCTGACAGACAAAAGCCTGAGTAAACAGATGGGCTTGCAACCCTGAATATCAACAAACTTTGCTCTACTAGATCAGTGAGAGATTTTCTGAGGTAAAAATCCTATTTGGTTGTATATACTCTATTTGCAGCTGGATAGGGACTTTGGAAATGACTTTTTCTCCATTCCCTGTAAGCAGCTTTGCTTTGTTTTTTTAGCTTGAAGGAAACCTTTGGATTGGGGTTTCCTATTCAACTGGATAGAGCAGAGAACTGAAGCACTTTGCTTCACTAGCCCACTGCTACACTTTCCTGCCACAGGAAAATTCAAGCATGTCCTGAGGCCACTGGTTCATGGTGAAACAAACAGTGTCTCTGTGTGGCCCTACAAGCCATGCTCTGACATGCTCTGCCAAGGTGCAACTCTCATGTATTAACTCCATGGGAAAGGGTGGAACTCCTTCTGCAGCCCTTTGGTTCTCAGAAGATTTGAAGTGACATCTTGCTGCTGTTCTCATGTCTGTCTTACGCTGGATGGTTTTCAAAATCCTGTGTTTTAACTCCGGTAAACCCCCTCTCTGCTTCCCAAAGGCTGTACCTCCCAGCTGGCACTTGGATTATTTTTAGGTGTGTGAAGGTAGTCAGTCTTTCTAGGAATCCATATCACTGATATTAGTAGTGTGGGAACTTATGTCTTCCTGTATACTGAGGGTTTCATAAAATATATCCTAAAATATGGATTTTACAGTGGCACATCTGGTTATGGGTGGTTTTTACTCTTCTGCATGTGGTCTGTGGTTCAGCAGTCACTAACTTAAAAATACATAAGTTTGTGTGTGTGTGTCCTCGCACAAGTGCACATACATGGTTCACATTATTTCCTTTTTTCTGAGAACTTTATAGCTGTAGTTTTTCTTCATTTGATAAATGTAATTTATAACTCTTTTAAAGTTCTTTTCATAAACAGGAGCTACAAAATAAATCCAGCAACTTATAAAAGCAAAACCTCAAAAAATTGAAATTAAAACCATCAGGTCTGCTTTGATGTAGAGGATGTGTTGAAATGGTATATTTACATGTTTATTTTCTATTTTATAATTTCCTGCACAAAGGCACGCAATACTTTCTGACAGGAACTGAAATGTATTTTGGAGGAGTTCCACCTCTCATGTCATCTAAGCTCCATGTCATTAATGTGGTAGAACTCTATGTGAAGGAAATGAAAAAGATTTTCCTGAAATAAGAGCTGGACAATTTCTACCCATCTAAGTGGCTACCCAGTGACTGAAGAGAGGTGCAGTGGTGCAGTGGTAAATTACTCACCTGTCTGGTATCTCTAAGAAGTGGGTAAATGTTATATTGCTGAAATTGATGGTGGATAAACTCCATTTGCAGTTGTTTGCTTATAGTGACACCTCTGGAAAAAAGTTACCATATGCTGGAGACTGAGCATGGGTCTGGCTGTCTCTGGAGCTGCCTCTCTCTTAATCTTTCACCACTTTTAGATGACACCTGTTTTTATTTTCCTCCCTTCTGTGGTTTTTTTAAAATAAAATATATATGACTCAGAAAAAAAGCATACAAATCCAAGCACCTAGGTAATGCCTGGAGTAGTTTTGAGTATGGAAAGAAAAAAAAAATTCTATGCTGCAGATTTGTCTATAAAATCACTATCAGAACCATGGCCTTTGAATCTTCTACCCATTCTGTCACTCTTACCTTCAAGTACATGACAGGTGTGTCATATATGACAAAGATGTTCTCAGCACTGAAGCTTTAAAATTCTTTTCCCCTCATTTTTTGCTGACTCTGTGTTGAACTGGGAAAGAGTTGCTTAATTTGGAGGAAGAACTGATTCCACAGTCACAGGCCTGTTAGTGCAATGCTCACCCTGAGTAAGTGGAAACCAACATTTTCTTGAGCCTGTGAGCCATCTACCAAGGCTTTGCCATGTGATCAAGTGTACAGTTCTCCTGACGGGTTAGTGGGTTTCTGCACCTGCCTCTCCATGGCTGCTCCCTAGTGCCCCTGTTGTGCCAGCAGCCTGTCAGGCTGGGATGGAAACTGGATCACCAAAAGGTTCTGGATTAAAGAATCTGGTATTAAACCCAGACAGTTTTGGTGAGTGGGTTTACTATAGAATCCCTAAAATAGTGTCTAATAGCATAACTTTCAGTGCAACTTGAATGACAAAAAGTACAGCTTCCCATCCCATTAATCCTTTCTCACTCCTGCTTGCACTGTGCCTTGTGTGATTCTGAAGTGATCTGCAATGACATGCTTTGGGGACTAAGGGGGCAGGAGAGCTTGGCTTTAGAAAAAGAAAGAGTTATTTCCTGACAGGTTAGCTCCCTAAACTTGCTAATGATGAAAGGAAATGATCATCTATGGTGCAGGGGAGGTACAACAGAAATGGCCACAGCTGGTGGCCAAGGTGGGGCTAACAGGACCATCCCATCCAACTGACTTGGCAATATTATCCATCTGCCCCTGTGTGGAACTGCATAGTGAGAATGTCTTAATAGCAGAAACAAGTTTCACTGCAAATGTGGATAGTCTTACACTTTTGTGTAGTGGAAGAACATAAGAGATGTACAGGAGGTGACAGTGGCTGTCACAAGGTCCTGCTGGGCAGTGTAACTGGATGGGGTGCACAGCCGGCTTCTGGGGAGAGCCAGCAACATCAAGCTCAACAGCAGCTGCTAACACACCTCCATCAGTGGGAAATCTGATTATCCAGAACTCCCTGTGCCAAGCACATGCCTGCTACCCATCAAGCAAACTGCTCAAAAGCTGCTGTGGCTCAAGACTCAGCCTGGACCCCCTGGTAGTAGAGTGTAATTACAGTCATCTGAATGGTTTGCTCTGCAGCAAAGACAACAGTCCAGTCCAGAAGTGGAACCCCATAGAGTTATACTTAAGCAGTGACTTTATACACAGTGAATACAGATGAAGTCCTTGGCAGAAAACAGAAAATACATCTACCATTGCCTTTGTTTCAGGTGTGCCGTAGATGAGGATAAGGAGATGCAATTTGCTTGAATCTAAATCTTCTCTTAGAAGACTGTAACAAAATTCACCACATGCAGTGTTTTACAACAGAATATGTTTCAGCATATGACATAGAAATTCAATACACTAACACTCTTTAGAGAGATGGGCACAGCAGGCTGATAACTCAGATTAGTTTTTCATCTTTTAAAAGGCAGCATAGCAAGGGTATTTTCTCAAAATGTTAGTGGGATTGAGTTTGGAGTTGAAAGACTGGGTCCAGCCTCTGTCAGGGTAAAGGGAACAGCATTCTTTTGAGATCCTTTGCCAAGGGAGGGGCTCTCACTGCTGTCTGGCAGTCTTTGTCATAGGCTGGTTCTCAGAGCCTCAAGGTTTGTGTGATGAAAGCTGGGAGTGATCAGCAGCAAAACTCCTGGTGCTTTCTTTGTGATTGTGATTTTGCCCAAGCCATGTAGTATGATAACAGAAAAAAAGGGGTCTGAAAACTCAGTGTCCAGTATTCATCATCTCACTTTCCTTAGCAAGTGCAGTAGAATATAAAGAATTTGAATATAATATAGTTTAATGATTCTCAGGTTTTAAGGCGATTGCCTATGCCCTGCCTGAAATGATACACAGGTTTGTATTTTCAATCTCTAACAGACTCAGAGGGGAAGACACAAAATATAGCATTTTAAAAAACACTTATTCAAGGAAAATCTTTAGGGATCATGTATAGGATAATCTTCTTCAGGGTGACCCTCATTTTCCACAATATAATGGTTTTACCCAGCAGTGGTTTAATGGTTTTGAATAAGCTGTAGAGGCAGAGGAACAAACATTTTAGCGGGAATGGAGGAGTTTACCCAGAAAGACAGGAGTGTCAGCCTACTTTGAATATAGAATGGAGATGATTATTCTGCTGACCTTTTATCCCCACCATCACTAAAATGTATATTATGAACATAATGGGGTCTGGTTTTGTGTACATGATTGCTGTAAGCATGACTGACTCGTTTGAAGCAAGTGGCATTCCAAGCAGGAGGCTGGAAGGCACCAGTGCTGTGCACTGAAGCTCTCATCAAACAGCTTTCTTGCTTCAAGCCTTTTATTTGAACATAAATGTTTGTGAAGTTTTCCAGTGATTTTTTTTCCTGGCATTCACCCCACGACTCTTATTATTTTTAGCCATGTAAATTGGCATTATGCAATTGCTGAATTTGTTTCTTTCAGCCCATGATGATTTATAAGACTTAATTTCCAGGATACTCCCTTGAAGTTACCTTCTCTTTGTGACCTCAGGATTTCTCTTCCCAGACCTTTGGTATTTATTTTTACTATTTCTGTGGTCGAGGTTTGGCAATGTTGTTTTGGATTAATGACAAACATACATAAAGACTGGAAGGAATACATGTCTTAATCTCCTAATTGAATGTGTGGATTGTTTATCAATAGTAGAAAGAAGTTTCTGGACAGGTTTAACACATCCTAATAATAGGCCTCTGCAGCCAGATAGAAAGATTTTGATGTATCTGAACTCCATGTAATTTTTCACTTGTTCCAAAATAGATGAAATTTGCTTATTTTATATTGCAATGCAGTATTTTTTTCTCAGACTTTGCCCAGAAAGAATTGGAAGTCAGTTAGTTTGAACAAGTATGCGTTGTTTATATGGAATATTTTAATTGACATAAAATTGTGTAAACCTTCTAGCTCCTCTGTTCTTGGATGAAGAAATGATCTTTGGCATAAAAATCCTGAATTTCTGTTCTATTTTTTACTTTTATGCAGGAAATTGCAAATAATTTACCGCACAAATGAAATTACTCAGCATTTTACTCAGTTGTTGAATTTTCCTCGTAAGCAGTATATTTTGCTTTCATCATGTACCCACTAATTTTTAAACTTGCATCTTCTTATTTTTGATTTCTCTGTATATTCTCATCTACATTCACAGTTTATTTACTCAGGCTTAATTTTTTCCCTCCACAGCCTACTGTGAATAAAGTGTTCCTTTGAAAATGATTAACTTTGCACTTTGTTTACAGTGTAGTCTTGCAATGTTATATCTGATACTCATTAGCAGGAAAACAGAAATAAACGGAGAAACATTAGTTATCACTGCCAATCATTTTGAATTCACTGAGATCAGGATCTGACCTGAAATGTTTAGGTTAGCTCAACAGCTCAAGTTGATTTGAAGGGTCTCAATGTTTATGCCTAACAGTGTGTCCTCCTATGACTTTTTATTTTTAACTGCTCAACAGTTCTCACTTTCTGTGAATTTTAAAGTTATTCTTAGGCTAAGCAATATAGTCTCTTCACAGGGAAAAACTGTGACAAGCATATCTATGTGATACAGCTCATCATTTCTGAGGGCACATCACATCTACCTGAAGCTCTAGCAGGAAAAAGCCAAAGACTAAATAATTGTTCCTTTCAAACTTAGATATGAAACTTTGGGTTCCAGTTTGCTGTTTTCAATGTGTGAATTATTTTGCATACCTGGAATGGTCCACCCTTCCCTGTGGAACTTAATGTAATGGCCACAATACTAATCCCTTGCTACTCTGTCTTGAACCTAAATTTGAATTTCTTAAAACAAGAAAATGCTGCATTTTTAGAAAAGTACTAATGATTCCTTTTTAAAAATGGGAATCATATATTTGCAAATAAAATGGACGAAAGTGATCTTAGTCCACTTGTATAAATGGGAAAGATGTCTGAAATGCACACTTATTGCAAACAAACTCTGGATTTGCTAGGTAATGAGGGAATAGTTTTTTAAGAACAATTATGTTGTATTTGGAAAACATGACATTTTCTCTCTTAACTAATTTTAATTGGCATAATGATTCTGCTGAGCCAAAAAAGAAACTCCAAAAACAAGGAAGACAGCAGCAAAATATAAATATAAACTAGGAGTAAAGCATCTTAGCTGATGAAATCATAGACAAAAGCCTCTGAAGCCTTTTTACAAATACCTTCTTTCAGGTGAGGTGATCCTTGAGCAGTTGTGGCCCATGCCTATCCCTTGGCCTCTCCTGCAGTTGTTGACATTGCACTGCCAATGAAGCAGCTGTCACTTTTTACCAGTGAAATGCCTGCCAGCAGCTGGCTCAGAAGTGCTGCTTTTAATTAAATTTCTGATTTCAATTGGATTTTGGTTTGCAGTTCACCGTTAACCGAGATTTTCAGGATGGGGTCTTGTGGGGCATCTGTGGGTGTTTCAGACACCTCTGTGGCACAGAGATGTGTTCAGAAAAATCAAGCATCACCTTAAAATTTGTTACAGTTTTCCTCCATTACTTGTGTGAGCTCTTCCAGGATCTCACTGCTATAATGGATAGAATTATTCATATTTTCAGCTTAACTGTATCTATGGCATATTTACACTGCTTGTTGGTGTGCCAACACTGTCTCTTTGCTGAGGCAGTTATCTTTTCTCCTCTTTCTCTGTGAATTAAAGAATTGTAGAACCGTTAGATTGGAAAAGACCTTTAAAATCATTAAGGGCAGTCCTATCCCCTCAGGCACTGCTCCACTGGGACTAACAAGCCAAACTCTTTGGGGTGCATTGGCACTGATGGGGACAGGCAGACCCAGTCTCTCTGCTAACAATCCCAGTGAGCTGGGATATGAATTGAGCCTTTCCTGCTGCCTGTAGGGTTATGGCACTGTAATGCTAAGCCTGAGCTGGTGAGTTCTGCTGGAGACTTCATTAGCACTGATTTAATTCAGGCCATGTGGATTTTGGGACAGTATGAGGCCAACTGAGGCTCACATCGGTCTGCACCTGTTTGTTCAGATGTGCACACAGTCTATTCTCTTGAGATGGATTTTCCGTTTTTCTGATTCTTCTAGAAGCAATTTTCTGCACCTGTTTTGTGACAAGTTCATTTCCCTGCATCATATAGGGAGGAATTAATTGGAGAACAAAAGATGGCTCTACTCTCTTCTCCTTTTCTTTGCATTAGCACTGCTTGGCAGAACATATGGTCACTGGTTCAGCACAATCATTCTCATCAGTCAGGTTGACATCTGGAAGTCACAGACAAACACAGATGCAGCTTGACAGCTGAACACCTGGGCAAGGAGCGTGGCATGACAGGGACATGCTGGGTGTACCCTCCATGTGCTGTGTTATTTGAACACCGCTGTGCAATATGGCTTGGACCTACTGGAAACCCAAAGGACAAATGAAAACTTTGGGTACATTTTGTTCCGAAGCCTCTCTTGTTGTAGCAGCCAACACACCATAGAGTCAACCCACGTTGGTGAGCCTGGTGTGACCGAGGAGGCTGGGGCGCATTGTGCACTCGCTGGCCATCTGTGTTGTTCACGTTTCCCACAGCCTGGGTTTCCTGCTCATGTGGTGCATGGCATGGGATTTCCCAGGCACAAACATGGGAGCCCAGGCACATGCTCGGGGGCCGTGTGACAGGGCTGTGGCTGTGGAACTTCCCCATATGGAACACAGCTGTGTCTGTCCTTGAAAGGAGTGACCTAAATTTTACACAGTATTCCAGTGACGTATGACCAGCACATCCCTCACTGCTGGAAATACCCCATGTGTTTTTGAATTGTACTTGTTTACCATTGCTGCCTCTCTTTAGAGGCTTATACTAACCCTGATTTTGATTGAACCATCTAGAGTTTTCTCCTCCACGTGCAGCTGGCAAGTGCCCAGTTTATTGTGATATTTTTTGCTGCCAGCTTCATGAATTTGAGCTAGGCAGTTCTGGATTTCATCCTGTTCATACTGCTTCAGTCCTTGAAGTTGTTTAGCTCTTCCAGTGAAATACTCCAGTCCTGTTCTGTACACTCACAGATTTCCTAAGGTTGTTCCCAATTTTTGCACCCCTGTGTTCTATGTCATATATATGGTCTGCTGACCATATTCTTATATTTTAATTTGATCATGATAATAAGCAGACAACAGATAACCTTAGCTGATGTAACTGTCACAGCTTTTGCTATCAAAATAGTGCTGGTAGTGTTCCCAGCTAAGGTTCTGCCAGAATGTAATTAGAAATGTACCTTTAAAATGTGATCTTTCTTTAACTACTGTAAACATCTTTTAACAGAATTCCAAAGGCTTTGCTTAAAAATAAAACTGTGCTTAAGAAACACTTACTCTTATGCCAAATTAACGCTAAGGATGTAACATAATATTAAAGGTACTACAATATTAAAGGTTTAGATTTCCATTGTGAGGAATATTTGCCCTTGTTTAACTCAGCTGCAATTTTTTCCTATATATAGAATGATTTAGGTTGGAAAAGAACTGTAAGATCATGGAGTCCAACTTTTGACCGACTATCCCCTTGTCAAATAAACCATAGCATTAAGTGCCATGTCCGGTCATTTCTTGAACCTCTCAATGGATGATCATTCCACCACTTCTCTGGGAATTCCATTTCAATGCTTGGCAACCCTTTCAGAGAAGAAATTCTTCCTGATGTCCAACCTGAATCTCCCCTGGTGCAGCTTGAGGCCACTTCCTCTTCTTATCACTGGCTGCTATGAGAAGAGGCTGATTCCCAGATGGCTACAACCTCCTTTCAGGTAGTTATAGAGAGCAATAAGGTTTCCCCTGAGCCTCCCTTTCTCTAGGTTAAACAACCCAGCTCCCTCAGCTGCTCTTTCTTATATGGCTTACAATGACCCCAGCTATTGTGACAAAGCACACACCTCTTTTTGAGTCAGATGCCAAACAGATATTTCAACAATCAGTCCTGTCATCTGTCCCTTCCAACAGTGGTGTTGAAGTTTGCCTTTAAAGCAGTTTTGTTCTGTTAACCTAAGAACTGGGCATTATGTGGCTATTTTCTCTATGCCACGATGGCTGTCTGGCTCCCTTCCCCTTTCTTCAGCTTTCTGACTGTGAAGAAAACTGAAGAAATATAAACCAAATGCAGTAGTGCATCTGAAAGCAGTCTAGGTAACGACTCCAAGAGACAAGCTGGGCCACATCTCGCATATGTTCAGCACTGATGATTGAAGTGTTGACATTGTCATGGAGACAATTAAGAAGCAAGAAGGGGAGGATCCTAGATCTGGCTGATTTAATGGGAATATTTTGGTTCTAATATCTATCTATTTCTAAGAACCACCCAAATTTAGTCCTAGCAGGCTCCGTGAATGTGAACCCTTTTTAGGGGGAACAAAGCTGGAAAATTGTGTGTACTGAGAAAACAGGAAGGTGTCCTGTGCTGAGCAGCCCTGTTTTTTGAAAGCAGCAGCTCATCTGGGTAATCAGGACAGAAGTTGCTTACTTAGTGGGTGCCACTTTGGCCAGTTGGTCTCTGACAGGAGATGATGAAATCTGAGCATGTGGCAATAGGAGGCAGTGACGCTGCCTGCAGCATTTAATGAATCACTTTTAAAGGTGTTTGGAACTTTTTCTCATTTCTAGGTTCTAATCAGCCAGAGAAGGATTTTATAAAACATTTATCCTTCATTCTGTGTGCAAAAATGATTTACTTTATTTGATTTACTTTATTTTTTTGATGCATTTTTTTTTCCATTAGGACATGGAACCATAATCTGTTAAACACCTGCATGGAAGTTTCCCAAAATGACCTGATATGGTGAATACAGCTATAGACTATAGTTGAAGAGGTGCTTATTTTCAGAGCTATGGGAACTGTAGAAACAGAAAATTTTTTTCTGAAAAGTTCTGGCATCAACTTTTTTTCTCTTATAGAGAGCTTTTTAGTATAGAATTAAAGTTGCATAAGTATATTTCCTAGCACTAAACATTCTAAAAATAATACAGGATGATAAATAAGGTGACATTTAAATTCAGTACAGTGCTCACTGCCATCAAACTCTGTAACCACAGCCTTCTTGTACAGATATTTTCTTTAACAATACATCACCTTAGATTCACAGCTCTGAATAGCTGAAAAATCCTCATGTAATGCTTGCCCCTGACCTGCAATAACTTGCCATTTGTTTGAATGGCATTCAGTGAGTAAGCACTTGAAGCAGGGTACTTCTGCACGTCAGTAATGTTTGTATGAGATTTAATTTAGCACTGTATATTATGTCTCACATTTCTGGGAAAGGTGATGTGAGGAAATTGTTTTACTAAGTAAGGACTGCAACATTCGTTATTTACAGCATGTTAATTTGATGTATAATTTTTTAATTCTAGATGGGTTTTTGTCATTCAGCTGCTGAACAATGTAATTTTGGAGTTCAGCCCAGGTCTTTGTGTCCTGAGGTACATGAGGATGGCAGTACTAAAGAGGTTATTAGCAGCTTTCTGACAGTTCAGATATCTTTTGTGCTGGGGATGAATTAACTCCTTTCCACATAAGACAGCTGTTCAAATGCAGACTTCCTCTTTCCATATGCATTTGAAATGTGGGGTGGAAATTTTCACTTCTTTTTCTGCTGTAATTGAGCTATATAAAATCGCCCCAGAATTTGGTGTATTTGGTGTATTTGCAACTGTATAGTGTTATAAATACCCCAAATACAACTCCTCTGTTAAAAATATATCTAGTAGGTTTTTCTTTTGTTTGTTGAAGTTTTGGTTTGCCTTTTTTTAATTTTTTTTTTTTTTTTTTAAATTTCTTTTGTAGGAAAAATGAGGTGCATTAAGTTTTTTCAGCTGGCCTGTTTGATCTTTCCCAGCTTGAACATAAAAATGTCACAGGAACCTGTGAGTAATCTGAAACACAAGGTGTGACTAAGGCAAATTTTCAAGGCATTACTGAGACACAACATACTTTGAAAAAAAACTGTTGGAAGTCCTGGTCCAAGCTGTCATGCCTTAGTTATGGTGGTGTTTGGAATAGTACATCAGAAACTGCAGAGATGAATATAAAGCATTATGTCTCTTTTCATCTCTATTGCTACACTTCATTAAAAGGTTATCAACAGTTCTAATTTAGCAGCATCTCAGTCTCCATCTCTGAGGACTGCATTTCTTCCTGTTACACTTTCTTCCCAGGATTTTATGTCATTTCTCCAAAGCGGCTCTCCTCCAAGCTGTACCACAGTAAACATGGGTAGATGTACATCTACTTGTGGACCACTGGAGACCAGTCTTCACCCAAATGTAGCTGCCGACCTACTCAAAGACAATGCTAATAATAGCTACAGATCCATAGTTGCTGAGTGTCTTATGTGCTTGTCCAAGAGGAATTCCTGGACCTATCAATGCACTTGACTCAATAACCACAAGTTCATAACAATTTTTGACTATTACTAATACAGTACAATACAAATGAATGTGTTAACAGTGCTGTTGTTTTGAAGGAGCAGTATTGCTTCCAAACAGTTTCTATTTTCCTTCCACAATTGTCGCACATTACTATTCATTTAAATTGAAATAGAAATGAAAAGTCACTCAGGCTTTGGAATATGGACGTTTAATATGTCTCTTATACATCTATTTTTCTTATTTTAACTTTTTCACTGTGTGTGATTTCTTCTCTCACTCTGTACCCATTAATATTATTCAAAAATGATTGGTTTTTTTGAAATATAACTTCAAAAGAGAAATGTGATTTTCCCAGCATGCTGAAATCTTGGGTGGTATACAGTGTTGTCACTAGCCATATAATTTAAAATTAACACCATTGACAAATGCTGCTTTAAAGCTTCTATTGAAAAGTCATAACGTGAGTGCGGTAGGGCATTTTTGCTGATCTGGATTTATATTTGTGTAATCTACAGTTAATAACTGGAGAGATCTTGTTATAGCTTGATTACTCTTCTTCAGTATACCCCTTGTTTTGTTCCCATTATTTACTCAAAGAACTTAATTAAATGAATCAGACTATAAGCTCACATTTGCTGCAACAATCACAATTCCCCATAGATAATTTTCTTTGGCTGGTCTTGCTGGGATTTCCAGGAAAGTTCCCAGAAACTGTTTCACAGAAGAGAGGGATTTCTCTTTTTAAAACCCTTTTTTGGTGGTACACAAATTTGAGCCCAGAAGAGTTTAATTTTTGAGAAATAACCATGAATTCTACATGCATGTGTGACTCTACAACAACAAAATCTTCAGAATAAATTGTGTTTAAGTTGAATCTTATTTGATTTTTTGTGGTTGGCTTTGGAAACATTTGGTAGTTATTTTCCATTGAAATTCTCATCCTCTTGGGGCAGCAATGTGTTTAAGCTCTTCTCCTGTTATTTCTGCTCTGTAATCCTAATTTTAAAACTTGTTTTCAATTTTTTTTTCTGTTTGCTGTGTTGTGTGTACTTATCTTTCATATGGCAATAAATATTTCTGCATTTGGTATTGGTGGTCTTGGTCTTAGTGTGCATGTATTTGTGTTGAAGGGCTACAATATATAGCCTAGTAAATAGCATTGTTCTTTATTTTGAGAAAGAGAAGGAAGGGTTCTAATTTATATCCATATTGGTGAAATAAAAATGTGGCTTCTCCATTCAAGAATGTGGCTGTAATTTTTCAAAATTACTTGTAAGGCTTAGATGACCCATTTACAGCTGGCTAAACTGGGATGTTTTTAAGAAATAAATTTTTAGAGAAGGTTCATCATTACAGAAATTTTGACAGGACAAGCTGGTCCCAAAGAACCATTAACACTCTCAACTGCTGTCTGTGAGTGCAGTGTGGTTCCCTTGGTTTCTGGAATCAAGATACTTGATTGCTTGATTCTTATTAGACATTAAATAATACTGATTCATTCCTCAGTTTACTGACATCCTGATGACAGGCATTAAAGAGATAAGGCACCATGGTATGAGTCAAAATGGAGAAGCTCTTGATTTTGGGATTTTATTTTTGCTTATTAACAATTAATTGAAGACATTTCTATGAGAGCAGGTGAAAGCTTCCTCTGAGCATGTAGCACAATGACAAGGTACAAGTCAGCTTGAATCCAGAAGCTGTGTCACTGTGTCAGTATTCCACTGTTTTGCAGGAAATAGTAGCTCAGACAAAGTCACCTGTTCACAGTGCTGCACAATGTGTCTGCTAATTCTGGGTTGCTTCTTGCCAGCCTAAAGGGATGAGTGACTCTGACTTCTCACACTTTTACAGACATGCATCCATTTCTGTGAGTATCAAAGGCTTGTTCTGAGGGTCCACACAGAAGTGGAAGAAGTCCAGTCATCTGTAAGGAGGCTTGTATCATATCCCAAGAGCTCTAACCAGAATTTTTTGAGGCTGTCATATCTAGGAGCTCCAAGTGAAATACGGTTTCAAATGGTAAATACAAAGTAAGAAATATTCTGCTTCCAAAACTTGAGCCTGATCTGGGAAGAAACTTGGATGGAAATGATCATCCAGCCCAATCTCTTGCCAAAGAAAGATTATATCCTGCAGGCTGTTTTCTAGCATTTGCCAATCTGGCTATAAAAGCACCAAACAAATAGGCTCCATTACTGGGAAGAGTCTGGGAGACTGTTCCATTGTTTAAGAGACGTCATGCCAGTTCATTGTTTTCTGAAATTAAGTATTTATTTTTTTTCTTATCTTAGTTACATCTTATCCTTGGTTATGTTCTGAGATACCAAATTAAAATCTGACATTATTAAAGGCAATATAATCCTTGGCTCTTACAATCTACCTTTGTGTCCTCAAACCCAGGGTGTTGATCACCCCAAGGCAAAGGGCTGCACAGCTGCATGACCATAATTATTCTATGTTATGGTGCCAGGGCAAACAATGGCTATAAAATACCTTTTTCTGCCTTTTTTATCTGGCCTCCTCTTTCTTAATTAATAGCTTTCTACATCACGTCACAACTTTTGATGTTCTTCAGTGAGTGTTTGCCAGCAGCTGCATCCACACAGCAAGTGTGGCCTTGTAAGAGTGAGGGGTGAAAGCAAAGCAGGACCTAGAGATTGAAATGCTTGGTGCTGAGGGCTTAAAACCCACAGTCATGCATGCTTTAAAGTTTTGGAGTAGTTCTGGGCTGGTCCCTCAAACTGCATGTATGTACTGGTTGGAGATCACTATATGGGCTTCCAGAATGCATTTCTGATTTAGTTTTGTCTGAAAGTCTGTGAGTATGAGTTTGTTTTGTTATGTGAATCAGAGCATACTCTGTAAGGATGAACGAAAATGCTGATGGCAGATACAATCCAGATATTTTTGAGTGTGTGCTCTTCAGAGCTGAATGAAACATTATATACCAACAAGAGAGATTTGAGCCAGATGTCAGGAAAATGTTTGTAATGATAAGGGCAGTGAAGCACTATGGAGGTTGAATAAAATCCATGCTGAAATGTTTCTAAGAAAAGGATAAATAGAAAATAATTTGCTAAGAAGAAAGATACAGTTCTTTCTACACAGAGAAACAGAAATGGATTTGGTCAGTTTATGGCATCCCTTCAGGCCAAATTTCCCCTGGAGAAAAGGAGGCTTGTGGGGGGATCTTACTGTTCTCTACAACTACCCAAAAGAAGGTTGTTCTCACTACCCAAAAGTGAGGTGGGAGTCAGGCTCTTCTCCCAAGTAACAAAGAGGAGGACAAAAGGAAAGGGCCTCAATTTGCACCAGGAAAAGTTTAGATTGGGTATTAGGAAAATCTTTTTAATGGAAAGGCATGTCAAGCATTGGAAAAGACTGTCCAGGGAAGTGGTGAAATCACCTTCCCTAGGAGTATTTAAAAGACATATAGATTTGGCACTTAGGGACATGGTTTAGTGGTGGACCCAATTAAGGGCATTTTAAGGCCTTTTCCAACATAAACCATTATATGATTCTATGATTCAATAATGGGTGTTCCTTTTTCTTATGTGTATCAGTTTCATTTTTCCAGTTTTTTAATTTTATGTCCTTCCTCCTGCTATTCATTATAATTTTTTCTTTTCCTTGTCTGTTAGTTGTAACTTGTGCTAGTGTAGCTACATCATGGAGTCTCGTTGAAGACAATTTACTCTCCCCGATACCAAAAGTTTTTAACAAAGTTGACTCAAAAATCTTGTCTACTGAAAAATATACATCATAGGTGGTAATCTACAGTGAGCCAGATTTCAAAACACATATCATGTGTTCTTCAGGTCAATTTAAATTCAGGTTCAGATGAGAAATAATCACAAATGCTTTACTAAACTGATGGCATTTAATTGTTTCCCAACATTAATTTGTAATTCAGTCAAGTGGAAATCTTCACATTAATAAAATTGCCACCATTTTCTTCCACTTTACTGTACAGTTTTGGGAATAATGTTCAATATTGTGTGTATCAATATGCTCATTGTTGAGAATGAAGTATCTTGAAAGAGAACTCCACCCCACAAAATACAATTTTCAGAGCCAAACCCCAAACAAATCCTACTCTTAAGCCTCAGATCACTCAAAAAGAGACTCAATTAATTTTGGCTTCTCTACCATTGAATTTAAATAGATATTAAGACTGTAAGTCACTAAGGTTTCTTTTAAATGCCTCCCTTCTGTATAATAATATTTTTTCTTTATGCATTTTCTGCTGTGGCTTGTGAAGATTCCAGTGTCCCAAGAGGATGGGCCTTTTAAGCAGATGGTACAGGTTTCCAGTTTCAACATAGAGAAGCAATCTACACTTGCCTCTTGGCTGCTATTTAATGTTTCTTTGGGAAAAGGAAAAGATAGACTTAAACCTACCCTACTAAAATGTTTTAAAATCCAGGTCACTCATTTCCCAATAATTTATTGTAAAGCAGATTCATGCTCTAAAAATAACGAAGATTTTGAGAGCCAAGGCCACTTCATATGTGTTCTTTTGTGCTGACGATATTTTATTTAGAAAAATATATACTTTCCTTTCTCAGGTATTTCCATTTTTCTAGGATAGACAGTATTCAGAAATACTTTTTTTTTTTTTGTTGTCCAGAGTTATGTGTATTCCCCCATCCATTTCTGATACTGAACTTAGTAATGTTAAAAAAGAACAATGATGGGGGAATGTTTTGCTACAAACATCAGTTTTGGAATGAAAACATTTTCATCTATGAGGCTCCATTTGTTCTGCAGTTAGCAAATACTTCAATTGACACTGTTGTCAAACCAAGGACATAAAACTGAGAGTGTGATATGTTATCTGCTGCCAATTACGTAAGTTTGTGATGCATAAGTTATTGCAAAAAATGGGGTCATGACCCCTAAACCAACTCCTTTTGAAGTTGTAGTTCTTCATAAAACCTCCCGCATATTTGTATATTTTAGTTGGTTAACTCTTAACTGATTTTATGCAAGTGCTTATGAGAACAATTATATGACATTAAAGAAAAAGCAGATTCTTACGTCTACAGAAATACCAATTTGTTGATATGCTTATAGAGAGGTGAATTTGACTAAAGCATGGGTTTTAAGTTCCTAATCAAAGAACTTAATCCAAGTTCTTTATCAAAGAGAAGCTTGAAAATAAATATTTTTGACGATCAAATGTAAATATTAAAGTTATTACAGTATATTATCTAGCAGTTAGGTAAGAAGATCAGGACTCAACCTCTCTAGTCCTTGTCTCACCTTTTATATGATCTTTATGGCAATGTTACATTAATCACTGAATTTTCCTATTGCTTTCAGTTATCTTTCTGTATGACTAAATATGGCAAACTCATATTTGTCATGTGAAAATAGTGTGTAAGTAATAGATTTAAACCTTCTTTGGAAAAATGCCAGCAAAGCTGGGAAGATTGTTAGGTGAAGATATCACTTGGAACAGTGAGGTCCTTTTTCATGTCTGAGGCAGAGAGTCCAGAAACTTTAAGACTCAAAATATTGTGATTCTGAAGATACATAGCACCTTCATTCTAATGCAAGGGCTTTGTTAGAGAATCACTTAGTAAAGTGTTTGTG
>WEIU01003310.1:57779-106879 GCA_013389925.1 Aegithalos caudatus
AACTTCTGAAAGGAAAAAACTATGACTTTTAAATATTAGTTCTTTTCAAAATTTGGTGGAATTATGACCTTTCAGATGATATGACAAAGTCTTTCCTAGAACAGCTACTAGTCCTTCTTCCTCATTCAGATCAAGGACTGAAAAACAGGTGATTCATACTCTACTAAATGACATTACCAAGTGGCTTTTTTTTTTTTTTCTCTGTGTTTTTGGGATCCCTCAGCTACCTCTGTTGCTCTGCAACTTGCTAACTTCATACAAGCAGTTACCTATTCACTGATCTGGGGAAAGACCAATGCAATAGTTCAATGGACAACCTGAGTTCAAGCCCTTGTTCAATTAATGGTTATTTATTTATATAAAGTGAAACAGGTCCAACAGGAGAGACAGAATACAAGAATGGCTTGATATTTTGGTGGCCAGAAAGCTTTCCTGGAATACAGGATTCTGACACTTTGCAGAACACAAACTTGAAATCTGGACTTCTGTGCCACCAGTCAATGTCTTGATGATAGGATGATTATCGAGGAGGGGTGGAAGTTTCCTTACTCTTTGATATATTTCATCCTAGGCATGAGAATCTTCCCAGGTAAGAACTTCATAAGAACTGGTAAGTACCCGCAAAAGGTTTGGTCTCAAGAGAATATAATTTCTCAGCGAAAGAATGCATCACTGTAAACTCCAATGGGGCCATGACTTGAGTTTTTATGACGATGTAGGTCCAGAGAGATGATCCATCAACATCCTGAGTTTGAAAGGGAGGTCAACAAGCAGTGCTGGAGGGCATGAGTCTCAGGAAGCCTGCAGAATGCCAAAGCATATGTCTGAGTAAGTGTCAGACTTGTAAATCAGCTTTGGCACAGAAGTTTAACAATAGGGAAATGGTCACATACAAACATTCGTTTGGGGATTAGGCTTATGAGTCTGGCTGCTCTTATACACTTCAGCTGACATTGATATGAAACCAGGGCATAAAACCAGGAGCCTGACATGTGATCTGTTGCCAGTTGCCTTCAAATTACCATGTCTGATGAGAGAAAAAAGAGATGAAGTTAATGGAGAAATGGGACAGGTCATCTGGACTCTGATAATTAATGTTCCCTAGAAAATAAAAGTTTTGAAACTTTCCTGGAAATGAAGTTTTATGATCTGCTACAACAGCCCACAGGGGGAATGCTGCAACCTACACATATTGACAATTGTGGTATTACCAGACAATTAATTTTTATGAGTAATTTCCAGAGCAACCCTCAACCATGCAGTCACGCATACAGTGAAAGAGTGTGCCATGGAATCGAGACTCAGCTAAAGGCCAAAGATTATAAAGATTTATTAATATTTGCAAAAAAGTTCCCAACAGCAGAGAGCAAATTGAGCAACAGAATGGGGAAGAAGGAATGGACTTGACAATAAAATGAGTTTTGTAAGGCTATGATCCAGACCATGGTGAACTCAACAGAAAGATTTTCATTGATTTTTTTAAGATCTTGGATAGGTCTCAAGGGAAATGAGACACTCCATCTTATACCTTTCCCCCTACTTTCTCCAGCTGAATGGAAAATACATTCTTGTTCCCAGCTGGCATATACCCTTCAGTGACCAAGAATTATAAGCAAAATGTTGATCACATTTGAGATGTAGAGCCAAGAATCCCAACCTAAGCAGTCCCAGAAGTGTTTCTGCAAGGGCTAAGCAACAGGCAAATTCTCTCTGACAGTACCTTCATATTTGCATTAGACTCAGAATAGTCTTACCCTATACTTAATGTTGCAAACCCATTCTGCTTTCTCACTTAAAACACAGAGAATAATGGAGTAACTGGACTTAAAATTTCATTTCTCTTAAATCCTTCTCCATACACACCTTACTTGCAAAGGTAATGACCTGTTTAGTTTTCCTCTATTTATGTCTAGTCTAAGTAGTAATAGCTGTTACTTTTA
Organism: Aegithalos caudatus; assembly: GCA_013389925.1. Taxonomy (NCBI): domain Eukaryota; kingdom Metazoa; phylum Chordata; class Aves; order Passeriformes; family Aegithalidae; genus Aegithalos; species Aegithalos caudatus. Next base: position 59,720 of record WEIU01003310.1, read on the forward strand.
AACAGCTATTGAATACTTCAGTAGTTTGTAAACCATGCCAAGGAATACTTGCAATAAAAGAACAATGAACAGAGATTACTGGAGATGAAGTTGTAGAATTGAATTTGTTTATATATCATTCAGAAGAAAATAATAGTTCTGTCCAAGTCCCTGTTAAAGGCTGTTAGACAAAATGATATACTTTGCACTAAGTGAGTCTACATAGATCATGGATTATGGCCCCAAGTGATAGATCTCCAAGATAAGCTTGGTTATCTATTTGCAAAATTTTTCCTTCTGAGGGAACAAAAAATTGCTGTCTAATGTAAGTAATATTTGAGAAACTCATCCTGCTGTGATAGCAACCCTTATTTCATCCTACACACTGAAGAACATAATTTATCTTAACACTAGGCATTGAGCAAAGCTAGCTGTGGGGAAGTAGTACTAATAGGGTTTCCTTTTACTGCTGAACTCAATTGAAACCTTCAGCCAAGCCAAGCCTGGTTTAAGTACTCTGCTGGTTATTTTCTTTAACGTGGTGTGAGAGACCAAGGCTGCTTTATTGCAATGGAAGGATAAGTTACCAGCAAGACATGCTGAGCTGAGGAGCTGGTGACAACATGCAGAAAGAGAAATTGGCATTACTTCCCATGAATTTGGAGATACAAGAATAAACTTCCTTACAGGGAAAACCAAAGCATTTTCAGTGGAGAATGCTCAACAGAGAGTGCTACTCTTAGGTGGATTGCAGCCTTCTCAATGCCCAGCAGATCAGGAATAAACACTTCCAGGTCCCTAAGAACAAGCCCCTCACCTCGCCCAGGCTGTACATGATTGGAGTGCCTGCTTCTCATCTTCTCATCAATCTGGATTCAATCTGTATCAGAAAACCCAAATTCCATGGTTTGAGGATTTACCCACTCCCTTCACAAGCATCATAGGTGCTGGCTTTCCCTCTGTGGAATCACTGTGTTGCTTCCTCCAGGATCCTGTAAAGTAGCATCAGTGAACCATCAGTCGTCCTTCACCTGAGCTCAACACACACACCCCCCTTAACAACAGGCGTTGGCATCTCCTGCAAGGTGATTCTGACCTGGAGGGGCAGAGCACCAGCAGTGCCTAAAGCTTTGCAGCAGAACAGGAAATATGCAGTAGACTTGGATTAAAAGAACAGAAATGAAAAAGACCTGAAGTTTCTGCTGTTGCAGCACTGAACATAAAACAGCATTTCCAGTTTAAAGTCTGTCAAACGATGAAGCACAAATAGTGTATTTGGAGTTATCAGTTTAACTTTTGTTCCAGACCTTCCTGAGGACACTGGGAACTCCTCTGTATTTGATAAGCCTCAATAGAGGCTCTTTCCTCAAGGACAGGTAAACACATAGCCATTAACAGTCAGGTTGTAAAGGATAACTGAGCTTACCCAAGGACTTGTTTTCTCAGGTTCATCTGCACTATCAGCTTGAGTACATCTGTGAAGATCGCCTCGGGGTCATGCAGGTTGCCCACTTTGCTTTGTCTTGCTCTCAGGATTTTTTTTTTTTTTTCACAAGTTCCCTGTCCACAAAGGTGTGGCAGAATAATGTTTGAAAACCTGGCCTTGTTCACTTTATTCTTGTCACAGTAGATCTAGATCTTTTTACCAGATGAGTCAATGCTATGGCTAGAGGAATGAGGGGGACACAGATTTTATTTGTAAAAAAAAAAAAAAATTTAAAATCTGGTATGCTGCCACAAATAATGTCAAGATAGAAAATCCTGATTCAAAATCAGGATTCAAAGGTCAGTATGAGTTTGTTGGGCAGAAACAATTATTTAATCCATGTTGTGGAGCAACAAACCCACTAATATCCTGATCTTGGTTTTGTCTGGAAAGTGATGATAATGGCGAAGATGATATAGCTCTGTCTATGACAAAATTAACAGATTTTTCTGTGGACCCCATCCAAATACTACTGAAGCCTCCAGAAAACCCCCCCACAAAACCACACAAAAACAAAGGGTGCTTTTCTGTGCTTGCATACCAAAGGAGATATGTATCGGTTTTGCTTTTAAACACAAACCTTAGGATGCATCCAGACCCATCCAGCACATGATTACACAGCTGATGTGTACATTTCTCCTTTTTCCACTCTCATCAAAAGGTTCATCAAAGCTGTGCAGATGTTTGATATTCCTGGTGAGATGAGGTCAGTGCCCCTCTCTTGGAGCTGATTCATATGAAGTGGAGGCTGAAAGGGGACAGAGGGCATGGGAGAGAATAGGTACTATTTTTAGCACAGAGACATTTATCAGTAGCCCTGGCATCACTGGAAATCAGCAAAGAGAAGTCTCTGTTGGGGACACGATTCATGAAATAATATACAGAAGACATGTGGCTACCTGCAAGTAGCAGAGTCCCCTACGGTCATGCCATTGACACCTGTTTGCATTTGGATTCTATCATACTTGTGTGCCAGTATTTCAGACTTATTATTTTTTTCCCTTGGTCTTTCAGGGGTTAGCACAGATGGTGACTTCTCTTGTGTGCTTTGCCCTTTACACTTGTTTCTGGTGACCACCTGACTGCCTTCATTGTGTTTCTGTTCTTTTCGGAGTGCTATTGATTATATACAGCACTTTGTGGGAATCTGGTATAAAGGGATGGCTTTATAAGACATCATGGGCTCTAGGTATCTATTTTTATCAACCTAGGCAATTGTTGCTTTGAAAAAGAGACCCCTACTTCCCAGGCTGTGTGTTGCTGACCTCGCTTAGTCCGAACTCCCCTGACCTCAGTGCAGCTTAAGCGATGTGACAGCCGAGTCAGCCCCTTTAATTCCAGTCTTTGTGAGGCTCATGTGATAATCATGCACTTGCTCTGTCAGAGGAACCGGCAAAGAGCGATTCTGTCTGTACTTGCTCCCTGCAGCAGACCTCTTTCTTGCATTCTCTCTTCCACCAGATTCCTTTCATTTTGTTGGTTCTATTCAGGAACAAAGAGGACTTTGTTGAATTGTCTTTGTGGTTTATTTTCCTGAGCCTTGTAAGATAGCAGACTTTTGCCACTGTTTTATCCAATCCTTTATCACATGCACAATACCCTGAATGTTTAACGGAGGCTAGTGTGTGCTAGCCTAACTATCTCCCCTTTTTTTTTTCAGGTTGGAAGCCAAGGCTGACTTATGGATGCCAAGTTAGGAATAATGGCTGGAGTAAAAATTCAGGGAGGGGTCTGTCCGTGCAGCTGCAATGAAGGATTCAGTCAGAGGAGCTGTAGTCATCAGTAGATTTCATCTTGTTTTTCATATTCTCTGGTCTTACTAGCCCCCCTGTGTCTACGTAGAAATCTATTTCATTACAGGTGTAGAACACATCTTCATCAAATGGTCTTTGGGCACATGTTCAAAAAGAGATAAAAATGCATTGGCTGGCCACTACAGCTGTTAATATTTCTCAGCTTTTATCTGAGCCTGTGAAAGTGTTTTGACATGTTAAACTGCTGTGGTCTGCACAGATGCAGAAAGGCAGTTCAAAAGAGTGAGGTGAAGGACTCTAGTTTATAGATTTTACCATAAAAGTCTTCTCCAAATCTCAGGACAAGTCAGTAGTGCAGTGAAGTCTAAAAAGAGCAGCTGACTCTAATCTTCTGCCCTAACCACTGTCCTGGCTGCTTTTCTCATGACCTGCCACTCTACCTATTCCTAACACATAGCTCTTAATGTGTTTTTTTTTATTTTATACATCAAAACATGTTTTTTAAAACCACGGAAAATGTAGCCATTACTCAAGGCTGTCCTTGAGTGATAACTTTGTCTGTTTTGTCTATTGCCAGAAGGACACAGTACGGTCCTGCAGTCTCTGGACAAGGTAGTAACTGAGAGTGGTTTCATCAAGCCTCTTCCCATGAGAGAAGAGATCTATAACCTTTGTTTTTAGTGGAACAGACTAACATCTCTGAAAGGGTAGGCACCAAAATACAGTGCTTCTGGACTCTGTATAAAAAAAGGTCAGTCAGTGTTTAATCCTGAGAGTGACCTCATGGACCTTGAGAGAATTTCATCAAGGGTGTAGTTAGTCTGTATTTTGCAATAATCTGAAGGAAATAGGCTTGACATTTCAGAGATAAAGCTCACAAGCAGCACCATTCCAGTCACCCGATGTTCTTTGTAAATGGGATTTCTGTGCTGTTTATTTCTAAAAAAGTCTCATGTTCAAAACCTGAAACTTTCAGCCCTTACTTGAGCAAAAATTGCGCAGAAACCAGTATGAATAGTGCCTAGAACAAAGTGAAATAAAAGCTGGAGGATCTGGTGCTGTGTTATTTGGCTCACACTGCAAAACTTCAGCAAATTTGTCTCTAGCGAGCAAAGTGAACAGTTTTGACAGCTTTTATTATATTGAATTACAGTGACAAATAGGGGCATTGGTTTGCAGAACATTTGAAAGCGTGATAAACACAGTCCTAATGAGAAAGATGTTTCTTTTTATTTGACAGAACACCACTGTTTTTTCTCATGCATACAAGTGCACCAAAAAAAAAAAAAAAAAAAAAAAAAAAAAAAAAAGAAAAAGAAAAAAAAGACCTGGTTATTTCCTGGTTATTTGAGGCAAAATTCCTGAAATATTATTCTCTAAATCTCTAAGCTTTCACTTATTACTTTTTATTCACAGAAGTATTTGATGATTATATTGTCCACAAAAACTGTAGCAGTGATAAAAGAAAATAAAATTGTTAGTTCAAACATAGAGTACCACAATGTTTTCTTATAAATTTAAGTATGAATTTAGAATCAAACATGATTTTCAACATTAAAAATCTTATTGTCCAGAGGATAAATGCTTGCAGGGAGAAAATTGCTCTTATATCCCTCATGAAATTATAGTCTTTGGATAGTTTGACTCCAGTTTCACCCACCACGGAGCTCTTTGAACTTCGAAGCCTGCAGTGAGCAACTTGTAGTACAGACGAAAATAATTTAACATCCACGTGCACACAACAGTTGTAGCAAGCTCACTGGAGAGTAATCTCTTTGGAAAGCAGCTAGTGCTATGAGTGCTGCTAAAAATAGCAATAATAGCAAGATAATTTTGCTTATCCACCAGTAACACTTGCAAATTAAGACATTTTGCCACAGCTGTTAGGGATTCAATCACCTCTAACAAAGGTGTTTAGACCAAGATGCTGGAATTTTACGAGTGTGGATTTCACTGAAAACTGTTTAGTGCTGCTGTCTGTTGTGTTTCTAAACTGGCATCCCTTTCCATCTTATTTAAACATAAGGAGTTGCTGTTGCCTGTGCAGATTTATTCTGTTATGCTGGTCCCAGATCCATATATTTCAGCACCTCTTTTATTTTTGATGTGGCAGTGAAGTGAAATCAGGAGGTTATTGCTGTTCTGAAAAGTGCTCACACATTTGAGCCCTCCCCACAGGTACATTGCCCTTCACACGTGCACGTCCCTGCCAGCATATGTGCTTATCTTGCTGGCTTTCTAATTTTCTAAGGAATTTTCAGGAGTCTTAGCTGAGCTGTGTCTCTGCTGGATGTTATTTCCTTACTTCTGCCTCACTTTTCCCTTGCCCACATCCCGCATGCCCGCCTCAAGCCCCGCAGGCTGCGGAGAAGGCGCCGTGAGCCGCCCCGGGCAGGGGCGCTTCTCCCGGTGCCTCCTGACAGCGCTGCCCGTTCCCTGCGAGTTCTTCAGTCCGGGAACGCTCTGCGTGTGCTCGGGCTGGAGGGTGCAGTACCAGCTCAGAGGAAGCCGCCAAGAGAGCCACAGGAGCACAATGCCTATGGAAATGAAACAAACCTGCCGCTAGGACAGCCTCAGCTCACCCAAAAAGGCTGTTTTTCAGAGCATAGAAATGCCTTTTGTTGTCTCAGAAGATACCTCCTGCACATTTACAACTTTTAATGCAGTCTTGGATTCAGCAGAATTAGGGATAGGGAAACCCTATTAGATCTTATTATCATTTGAACTACCAGAACAGTATTGTTCTATATGTTAATGTGCCAAGCACTCTGTTCCTGTTTAAATAACTCAGTGTAAACATCATGTAATTATTGTCTGTGCCTCTTAATACATATTGTGTTTGAATAAAGATTTTTAATATTTCCCTTAGAGTTCAAACACTTTCCTGCCTCTTCTTAAAGACTTAGCCTTTCCTCCTCATTCAGAAGTTTATGTTAATTTTCATGAGGCAGTGGAGGGAGGGTGAAACTACACAGACAGCTTATGCCATATGCTCTTTAGTCAAATTGGTTTTGGACTCCCTGTTGAATCAATTGATTCCCTTAAAACAAAAAGCAAAAGGAGCATTGTCTCTTGAAACCTCTTCAGAAGCACAGTGAGGAAGGAAATGCCTAGTTTGGCTTCTTGCACCCAACACAGATTATTCCCAGTGGCTGTAGAAAGTGATGTGTCAGACAGTGCATGTTTTCCCATGTGCTCCATGGAGAGGCAGGAGAGGTGGGAATAAGCTACCATCACAGGCAGAGAGGGAGTTTGAGATGATTTTAGCCCAATGCATCTACTCTCCATCCAGCAGTTGTGTCTCTCAGCTGACACCCTTGCAGCCCCAGCTTATGGGGAGACACCTTTCCCCCTCTCCCTCTGCCAGCCATTCCCATCCAGTCACACCCTGAGAGCCTTCTTACTCCAGGGTCAGGGTTTCTGCAAAGTTATGTGCTCTGGTATTGCATGGAGTACCTCTGGGATCTTGGGGCTGTGGCAAGCACTGCTGCAGTCCCAGAGCAATGAGGTGGCACCTTCCCTCTCTGGAAGGGTTGCTGCCCTGGCCAATGACAGAGCTCAAGTAAACAGATGTGTGCCCAAAAGTAAGGAGACTTCACACCAGGATTTTTGCCTGTAGGAAAAATATCTGAGTAAATATCAGTGAAGATGTGGGTGACACCTTTAAAGCATGGAGACATCCAGGTGGAGAGCTCTTAATACCAGGTGACAAAGAAGATGCAGCCCTGGAAGTGTGTTCCTAGAAGGAAGGCTGACAGCTCTCACTGACACCGTGGTGATACTGCCATCTTGTTACCAGTGTCCCCACCACACCAGCAAGCTGCCCAGTGAAAAAGGACCTGACAGTGCTGGTTGACAACAGCTGAACTTGAGCCAGCATGTGCCTAGGTGTCCAAGAAGGTTAGTGGCATCCTGGCTTCTATCAGGAATAGTGTGGCCAGCAGGACTAGAGTAGTCACCATCTCCCTGTATTCAGCACTGGTGAGACCACACCTTGTGTCCTGTGTCCAGTTCTGGGCCCCTCACTGCAAGAATGACATTGAGGGGCTGGAGTGTGTCCAGAGAAGGGCAATGGAGCTGATGAAGGGTCTGGAACACAAATCTGATGAGGACCAGCTGAGGGATGTAGGGGTGTTTAGCTTGGAGAAAAGGAGGCCTGGGAGAACTTATTGTTCTTTACAACTAACTGTCTGAAAGGAGATTGTGGTGAGAGGGGGGTCAGTCTCTTCTTCTTAAGTAAGCAATAGGATGAGGGGGAGTGGCCTCAAGTTATGCCAGGGAAGGTTTAGATTGGATATTAGAAAACATTTGTTTAACAAAAACATTGTCAGATATTAGGAGGGGGTGCCCAGGGATGTGGTTGAGTCACCACACCTTGAGGTACTTAGAAGACATGTATATGTAGCACTCAGGGACATGATTTAACGGTGGATGTGGCAGTGCTGCATTAATGGTGGGACTTGATGATCTAAAAGTTCTTTTCCAACCTAAGCAGTTCTATTATTCTATGATTTTGTTGCTGTAGCTGGTGCAACAGCATCAAGCTGGAGAGACATCCACAGTGGGTTGTGAATTGGACGTCTCTGCAGGGTGGTGGGTCAGCAGATCTCTTTATAGTGACAGTTAAAAAAAGAGAGGGAGAACATGGAGACACACTTCAAAGAAGGAGATGAGTAGGCAGAAAAGGAATGAGGGAGCAATGGCCATGGTGTTGGCTTAGGAATCTGGAGACATACGAGTATATTTGGTAGCCTTAGGGCTACCTTTCTGGTCTGGACAGAGACTGAAGCTCCTGGCGGCTGGAACGGAAGTAGAAAGAAACCTCTGTACATTCTGTGTGACTGGCAGTGGAGCTGGAAAAGGACACTGTCTGAAGGGCATGTGGGGAGGAAAGAGAGAGAAGCAAAAGACAGACATTGCCAGAATGATTTCTTGGTGACCTGGCTTATGGGTGGCTTACTGGTGGCCTGGAATGGGTTATGCAAGAGGCTGCAATGACCTGTCCAGCCTGTCGCCCCAGATTTGTCATGTTGAGGTCAAGTAGCTGATCACATGCTCTGCTGGGAGTTTGCAGGCAGCCAGGCCCATACTTGTATTGATACAGTGCCTGAATCTCTGTAGGAGATCGTCAGTAGAGTTTGCCCAGGTGCCGAAAAGTGTTCTGTTGCCAATATCTGAGGTAGGATAAAAACCTTAGCTCCCATGGCACAGAGCAGTGTTTCAAATAGCTGCTCTTTTGCAGGTGTCTGGTGTAGTTGCCAGTTATCTCTGAGCCTTCTGTTTAGGGCTTAGAAAGGGGAAGAGAGGAAATCTCTTTGATGAGGTATTTTTGGAGGGTACTAAGGAGTTTTATTAGTTTGTTTGGGTAACTGGAGAGTGCACATAGGGTAAGAACCTTTACAAGCCTTCTGTATTTTCAGAGGACACATTGCATGAACAGACCAACTAGCTAATCTCACAGACCTCTATCACAATTGCACCCATGACTGGGTGATATTGGTGAGAACTTTGAGTGGCAAAACTCTCTAAGGCAACTGCAGAAGATTTCTCCTTCACTACAGGTTCCTAGAAGTGGAACTGCAGGAAGCCCTGAAGTCAGTCTGATGAATACAGAAGTGTGGCCTCCATCAAGGGTAAACCTAGATGCACAGCACAAACTCTTCCAGGAAGAATGGACACCTCCTGTGAGCATGAAGAGACCGACATGAAAAGAGGATAACACTGTGTCCTGTATCTGCCATCAGTCTGGGATAGCGGCCCTTATCTTCAGCATCAGGCTTGTCTATGTCTTGGAGGTCCACCTGAACAAGTCTGTCCACCTGACACAATGGACTGTTTTTAAGAAGGCAGATATTGTGATAGGTGGGAAATAGTAGCAAGGGCTGTATGGCTGAGCACAAGCACCTCGTTCAGTGGAGGTGAAGCAAGGGGGAGCAGTGGTGATGCTGCTGCCTGCACATTGGACAATGGATTGGAGCACAGCCCACCTTTAATGTGCTCGCTGTGCTGTGGAACACACAAGGGATGAGTCTGCTGTGTGGGTCAAGCTGGAGCTGTGCATGAGGTGGTTCAGAGGCTGGGGCTCTGGTTCTTGCTTGGTTGAAGTAACCCTGGCCAGTGAGACATGGTCTCTCTGCATTACTGACACTGAGAGAGGAAGATCTATCTTGTTACATTAACAGGGAATGAATTTGGACTTCCTAAGTCTCTGTTACATTCTACTGCAACTCCAGCACCTGAATCTGTTTCTCTTATTGTACATTATTCTCCTCTGGGAAATCCTTCTTTCTCTGTATATGAAACACAAAGAATAAGCTATAACAGACTTTATTAAGTTATCCAAGAGATGTTGTGCAGGACAGTATCCCTGGAAGTCATCCCCTTGCTCTGAGGAAAGATCACACTTAACTAGATGGTCCCTGAGAGAAATTCCTGTAACTCCTCCCTGCCACCTCCAGTGATGCAGCATCAACTACACACTGAGGCTTCAAAGCTTCACTCCCCTTGCATCTTGCACTTCATTTATTTTTCCTGTCTTGACCTCAGTGTATCTTTGCTGTAAGTCAAGATTAAAATTTCTTGTCCAACTCTTGCTGCATATGGCAATGCTTTCTTTTGGTAACAGCCTTTCCTTCATACTGGACAACTCTTTGGAGGCCTCTTTCCCTCTATCAAGCCCTCTCTTTTCCATAGCACTTAATCTTCCTGCTGTGCTCCACTGGCCCCTCTCTGGCTCCCCTGCACTGCTCTTCTGGTGTGAGCCTTGTGTCCCTCTTGACCTTGTTAGCAATTTAGGTCCAATATTTGATGCTGAACACAAACCTAGGATTGAGGCAACTTGCTCCAAAGACTGGGATCCTGGCAGAGTTCTAGCATGTGGTGCTCCTAAAGAATAATAACTCCATGAGGATTTGGTGACCCCTCTGTAAGACCTGAGGAAGAGAGTGCTGGCCAAGGCCTGGGGAGTTCTGTGGCATGTTGGCCCTCCCAGCTCCATCTGCTTTCTATTGCTCTTGAAAAGGAAATGAACTGAGCTAAATGATTTCAAAGTGACATTCTCCACACTGCACTCTAGTTCCATAATTGCCATCTCCATGCAGCTCCCAGTACTAAAATGTTTAAAATAACAGCCTTCAAAAAGAGCCAAAGCTTCAAAAGGCCATGCACCACCTCTGCTGGAGTAGTAAAATGATGGCAGAATAATTTCCACATGCAGTGGATAGGTGTTTTGTTATTTGGGGGTTGAGCATAGTTACTTCCTTTGCCAGAAATTTCTCTAAGTCAGAAATCAAAATTACTTTTTTCCTTTGTGAACTCTTTTTAAATGCTGTATTGACTGATGTATCAGCCATGGTTTCATCTACAGTTGATCTCTCAAACTTTCTGGTGCAAAGTTTTGAACAGGCAGAAGAATCTTTTTATTTTTTTAACATTGAATACTCTGCATCTCCATATGGAGAGAGGGATGAGATAAATGTTTACTCTCTGCACTTTGATCTGATTAATTTCTCATGTGCAGTTCTGTAAATACCTCTGTAGCAATGATAGCACTAGCTTGGTTTCTGACATCCATTAACAGCATCCTCAGTGTGATGTAAAATCTGGGACAAGAAAGATAATGCTCAGACAGTTGACAGCAGGTTGCCACCAAAGATATGATGGCCAGTGGTGGTTTGTACACCATGGCTCAGGAACTGCAGTCTGAGACACTTCAGCATGCAAAACTTCAAGACTAATTGTGTTTTTTCCTAAGCCATTAGCTGGTTTGTGTTGCATTATTTATCTAATGTTAATCTCCATGTGCTCCATGCACCCCTTGTATTTCCTCTTCCCTTGTGTTTTTGGTGAGATTTTTTTATTTCTTGAAATCTTACTCTGAATCAGTTCTGCATTTTTAGCTTAATATATCTACCAGCATGATTGACTTTGCTCTTTAGTATTGAGTCCACTTCTGGAATTCATCAAGTTATTATAAAGACTATTGTATGTATTCAATTAAATGAATGAGTATCTTGCCATACCTTTAAACAACTCTTCTGTTGGTATTGATAGAGAGAATTCAACTTTTTTCTTAAAGTAAAAAACAACCAGAATAAAAATAGCAAGCAATATTTTCAGCAACGAGCAGCCAGAATTTATGTTCTCATTGGGCATGGCTCTGAAGATGTGATGATTCCATTCAGCTGAGCATCAACAAGATCAAAAGACTTTGTTGAAGTGTAACTGTCACTTTGATCAGAGCCGTACTGGAAACTTAATTAAATGAGTGGCTTTTTTTGACAGTTGCTTCTTTTGACTATTTCTAGTTGTGGTTTTGATACTATGGGAAAATAACCTGACCCCGTTGAATCCAGACATTGTGGTTGGATTTTGGGTGAGAGATTAGGTCAGGCTTTCCTTTTTTCTCCATAAATACAGTTGTCTTGAATTTCACCTTGAATTTTGGATCCATTCAGCTGATTTCTGAAGTTATAATTTATTTTTTTTTTAAATTTTTTTTCCCTGATCACAAGTTATTGCATTAATTTCAGATTTTTCAGCATTCTCAATAATTCTGAAATGGATGCTGTTTCCTATTCTGGGCAGGAGAAATTATCTGATGGCCAACGCCCTAGCCTGAATCTTGAAAAATTTTGATAGAATTATGTGGAAAAATCTGTCCATATTTTTTGTGAGGGTTCAATGACTTGAACTTTGGTTCTGTTGCACTTCCATTGTGCTTGACTTTATGAAATCACTGTGGAGGGTAAAGAAGGCTGTAAGATGGAGTTGATTTGGGAGGATGGAGTCAGAAATGAACAACACAGGTCTCTCTACAGGAAGATTTTTGACTGACCCTTCCTTTGCATCCTCTCAGTCATATGGAGAATGAATATGTCTTTGAAGTGATTTACACCTAAATATAAATGGCTGGGGACAAATCAACTTGTTTTTTCAGCTTAGTTCTGAAGTTATCTATAAAACTCTTGGTTCAGTGTATTCTGCATTCTTTTTTGGACTGTGATAATAGTTTCTCTGGAAAAGCTGGTTTTTCTTCTTTTACAATTGGGTTTTAACTCCTTTGAATACCTCTAAAAGTCTCAAATTTAAATTGGAACACTAATTTCCTCAAGTCTTTTCTTTAACCTTGTGGTATAATCCTTAGAGCACTTCACATTACATACAACTGGATGGTGATTTCAACTTTTAAAAAATATGAACAACCAATGAATGCCTGCAGATGAGATACTCTAAAGACTCTTCTCTCTTTTCCTAACAATCCTCTACAAGCAGCAGTTGTAGTCACGTTCAGAGGTTCAAGTGACTAGATTTGGGACAAATGAACATCCTGAATTTGGATGCTCAACTCTGAACTTTATGGCATTTAAAATATTTATTGCATGCTAGATGTGAAGCTGCAGTTTCCCCACTGTAATTTTCTGCTCTTGACAAGGGGACCACCTTCAGAGCTGGTGGTGCAAATGTTACAAACTTGTCCTCACTCTTAGAAGATGTGGCAGTAACACTCATCTTCAGTTTCTGCTTTTTACATCTGAAGTCAGCTGGCAATTTTGCTGGTATTGACTCTCTGGTGATACAGATAAGACGTCTGCCTTGTCCAGAGCTTGAGCTGTCCCTAGGTCCCCTGCAGAACAAGCTTTGTGTGGAAATGTCCATATATTTCTTTCCCCTAAACTGACACTTTTCAACAAGTGTTGGTACCAGGTTTCTCAGAAAAAATTAAGCAGATGGCTAAAGATTACCTTGTGGTCTGAGGGCTATGGCCTTTTGAGAGAATCTTGTTTAGAAAAACAAACACGAAAGGCCCAAACAATAAGAGTAGCTTTGAGCTGTCTTCAGTAAAAGGAGCACTTGGTAGCAGAATGGTGTGACACCTTGTATCCCTCACAACGAATATATCTAAATTCTAATTTCCTGAACTCTGGACAGGAGTCAAATGTCTGAAGAGAGTTTCTTTGCTCATGGGTCCAAAACTTCTGCATTCAGAAAGCTGGGCAGACAGCTTGTCTCCACTTTATTCAGGAGTGCGTTGCCAGATCTTGCCTGGCTGCTGCTGACAGCCAGTATTTCCCACTGCAGGGCCGGCTGCTGCCTCCTCCTGTTGTCTCTCAGCTGCCTGTGAAGCCCAGCAGACAGTTTGGACCCTGCCATTCACAAATCATATTCACTAGCCCGTGTCCAGTGTGTGTCATAATCCCAGAATTTGCTAAACAGAAGAGAATACGGATGTTCCCATGCTTCTGCTGAGCAGATGTGATCCCCACAGTCCTAGTGAGGCAGTGGGACTGCCTGGCCTCCACTATCACAGCCATGGGGATAAGCCATGAAATTTCCTTCTGATTCCTACTTTATGCCCCGAAGCTTGAAAACTTAAAGCTTTCCAAAGCACTTGGCTTTATCAAATGCTTGTAATCCTGTGTATTTTTTTATTGCCCATGTGAAGGTTTCCACCAACGTAACATCATGGATTTCTAGCAGAATAGTCTTGATTTCTAGCCATGTGAGAAGATGATCATATTCCAGGACTTTTCAGCCTGGGACAATTATATTTTCAATTGGAAGAAACAACATTTTGTCTATAGACATTTTCAAACCTAAATTGTTCTGCTATTTCTGCTATTAATTTAATTGATATTTTGATTTCTTGGCCTGTTTTTGGATGGAAATGAAAACTGAAATAACAACATTCCCTCCAGATTGGAAATTCTGCCTTTTGATTAGGTCTTATGCAGCATGGGATTCTTTTATTGCCTAATTTAACATACACACACACACACACACATATATATATGTCTCTCTCTTCAATGAGCACCTTAGGACCCTAAATAAAAATTTATTACAATTGAGTGTTACTTGTAACAGCCTTTGGCAATTTACCAACAAACGGAAAAATGTCCAATTTTAATCCTGTAGGAATTGTATAGTAACTTCATGGATAAGCTTCATATTGATCAACTCTCAAAAATATCTTGTAAGGAATGTAATAAATACTTGAGAATAGAACACTCATGTATTTACAAGCTAAACACAGCTTGCAGTGAAGAAAGCAAGAGAAGTACAACCATGATACTGGGGTCAGCCTTATGTCCCTGAGATTTTCTGTGTGGGAATTTGGCACCAGCAGATCTACTATGGCAAAATTAGAGTGTTTTGAGCATGCTGAACATCCCTTTTAAGCTCCCCCAGGCAGCTGTTTAACACTCCCCTCTTGTTGCTGCATTCCTCTTCATCTCTGATGTTTGGAGCTGTTGCTCTGCTGACCTTCATCTTTCCAAATCAACTTCTCTGCCTTTCAGACCTTTTTTTTTTTTTTGTTTTTTTTTTTTTTTAACAAAGGTTGACCCATGTATCTTTAGGCATTTAGTTCAAAACCTTTGTTTCACGTTTTACTTTCCCTGCTTCCTTCTCTTTCCCCCTCTTTCCCCAAGCTTTTCAAGACCGTAGCACTTGCTTTTAGGAGAAGCCCTTGAAGAGAGACAGGGAAAGCAAGGGAGCATCTTCATGGTTAGGAAAACACAGGGGAAAGTAATTTTACTTTGTCCCCCTCCCTCCAGATGAAGTTTTTTTGAGACTGGTTGCATGATAGCTTAAGTGCTCCTCTTCTCTGAGGGTCAGTGGGGACAATGGGTTGTTGAGCACCTCTGAAAATCCTTCTTCTTAGGAAGCCCTGCCTAGAAAGGCTGGGCTAGGTCAGGTTTGGCCCCACATGGCTACAGGTCGTTTCTGATTTGGGCCTGGTCTCACCTGACATATGCCAACCCAATGGCTCAGCTAGTCTTTGGCTATTTTTGTCTTTTCTTTAGGGAGACAGCTTGACTGCTTAACGCAGCGCTTAATTCTCAGGTCATGATCTGCATGTCTTCAGGTCATAGGGGAATTTTGGCTTGCCAAGTGTTAAACCTTCTGTGTTTATAAGCATTAAACCTTAATGTGGTTACTGCTCGCTGCTCTCTGTGTTTTGTTTCAGTCTTGTGAAGACTATGACATTTAGCTTAAGGGCACTGCAGACAGTAAGTCAAGCTTTGTTTAAGACACGGCAGATAAAAAATTTTCATGCTACTAACATATTATGGTAATGTGGGACACTTTATGCTGTGTAAATACAAAACTAGCACGTTACAAGGATGAGGTATTTGATATTTTCTTGCCAAGGAAAATATTTACTTATTTTTATAATGATTTGTACATCATTTATAAACCACCTTATTTTGTTAGCTTTTGTGTGAATTAGGGAATGGAATCTTAAATTTATTTTAAAAATAAAAACCCACATCATGGAGTCATTTCTACACAATGTGGGAATCCTGACCTCTTTAGTCACTTCCAAAGAACATTTCTGGTTGGCTTTTCCAGCCACTGCAGACCTAGCAGCCTGCAGGTGAATGACGTGTAGGGAGGACTCACTCTCTTCAGTCTTCCCACCTTCTTATTTCTCTGGTAGCTTTGGATCAGCACAAAATTCTTTTCCCACTGAGCATCTGCTGACCTCAGTGACCTGCTGAAGTCAGTCAGCCTCTGCTGACCTCAGTGATTTCCCTAAGAGCTGTAGTGTGTATGGAGGCTTTCCTGTCCTTAAGACCCGTACGTTAAGGGCCTGTCTCAAACCTCACTGAGTTGATGGCAAACCTTTAACCAACCTAAATGGGCTTTAAATTGAGTCTTATTGAAGAATTTGCTAGTGAAATACAATGGGGATTTTGTGTCCTGGCATGTTTTAAGCAGGAGTGCTTTTCTGCTTCTGGACAAAGAGGGTAAAGCTTTATTTGTATGGGATGTGATCAGTTCCTGATGTGGATCCAGGGATGTACTTGTGTGCAAAAAGCCATGAACAACTCCTTTGAAAGTACCGAGGATTTTTTAAAAGACCACTTGGCAGTTTTTCGTCTTGATACAAAAATGTGTGCAAATCTTATTTCAAGGTAAGTGGAAAAAACCCCAAATACTGAGCTATTAAATTTAATCTCTATCCTGAACACTGTAATAAACAAAGAAGGAAGAAAACACCTAAATACCAAAGAGCCATGCAAACATACAAGGTCTTTTAAGTTCTTGTTTTCCAGGACTCTAACCAATGCCTGGTTGTACACTCTACATTTGCAGATGATATTTCTGTTTGATTTCATTCAGACCTCCAAAGCTATCTCTTCACCAGGTGGAAATGTGTGGAGGTGTTGCTTTACTTAGCTATATGACAGGGTCTTCCACATGTGCTTGGATGAGGTCTAGCTGTAAAAAGCAGCAATTATTTTGCCTTGTATGTACTGGTTAAGGGACAAGACCTAAACAACAAGGTACTTTGTTATTTTCCATGTTATGGAGGAATTTCTGGCATGTTACAATGTGTTATTATTGGAAGCCAAATTCTGACCTCATTTGTAAATGTACAGATTTTATAGAATATGAGAAGCTTGGATATGTGTAAATGAGATCAGGAGTTTACTTTATTTTTTAGAAATTTAAAGTGAAATACAACCATAGAGAAACAGAGGTGAAAGAGTCTTCAGAAGAACCTCATCATCTGTGTGTAACAAAGTAGGACCAATTATGCCTGGGACATTCCTGTCAGCTGTTCATTTGACTTGTACTAGAAGAAAACATAGTGCAGGAAAATCAAGAAAATCTATTCCAACGCTCAGATGATATATTCCAATGATTCACAGTGGTCTTTTTCTTAAATCTGAATCTCCCCTATTGCAATCTTTTTGTCCTATTTACTATGCAGTATCACACTCCTGATTTTTATATTGCTAGGAATACTTTCCTGTGTTGTCTATCTGGAGGTGTTCACAGACATGTTTTCCAACAGAACAATTGTAATTTAATTAAGGTGCTATGAGGCAACAAGAATAGAAACTATTACATCTACTACAACAGTCATATCTCTTCTTATCAGCATAATAGCAAACCAATTTAATTAAATGCATTGGCTCAGTCAAGAGAGTTTGCTGTCTGAATTTGCCATTCCTGTTAATGGAGCCAAATTTGTTTATTTTTAGGGATTCCAGAAATTCATGTAATCATTTTCCAAGAATGGCTGTTGTCAGCAGACTGACAGTAGTGTTGAATCATTTGTGCTGGTTGTAACAAGGATTGCTATTCCTGAAGAGGTATCCATTGAAAGGCAGGAGTTTGTGCAGTTACAGACTGTGATGGGCATGTATGATGATGATGATGTGAAGAGGACTGAAGGCCCTTTAAAAGAAAACCAGCCAGACCACAGAGAGAAGGGGATTCAAGGTAGGGCACCATGGACTTGGCAGAGGAGATGAATATTTTGTCCTTGTAAGGAAGCTTTCTAAAAATGCCTCACTGTTGGCTCTGATCCACTGACATTAGTGAAGCTGGAAGACATAGTAAGAGCCTAAAAGATCAAAAGCATGAGTGGGAGTTCTCTGCTGTGCCATACTGGTGAAGCTGGAAAAGGTCTCAAAACAGTGGGAAATCCTTAGTGAACATCCCTACTATAGACAGGACCCCATGGAGCTTCTAGGAGTTAAATCTGCAGGAAATAAAAGATGATAAGGGAGTGTGAGAGATGCAGTGCAGACCGTTCCTAATAGGAGTAAAACTGAACATAGATCAAAATATAATATACGGAATATAATTGAAAAAGATGATTTTTGAATGAACAATAACCTTTAAATTCTTTAGTGTGTGTTCTCTGAACTGTAGAATGTTCTGATTGTTAAGGCAATTAGCTTTTAAAAATAGTTATTTTTTTAGATTTTAATTACATGCTGCATTTTGCCTTTGTTATTAGATGGGGTCAGTAAGGTTACTGAAGTAATTATTGCGCTCTGCTTGGCACTGGTTAGAGCATAACTGGAGTAACCATTCAATTCTGTATGAAAAAATGTGGACAAATTGAAGAATTTAGAGTGGAAGAAAGATGGTAAGAAGTCTGGCATTCAGATCTAAGAGGAAAGGTTAAGATAACTTGGCACCTTTAGCCTAAAGGCAGAAGTAAAGTGTGATAAACATAATAATGGGAGACATAAAGGAATGTTATAAAGAGGACAAGGATCAATTATTCTCATTAGTCAACAAAGATGGGACAAATAATAATTGGCTGAAGCAGAAGGGAAGTTTTAGGTTAAATATTAGGCAAAACTGTAGAAGAACTGTTTGGCAGTTGGAGAAGCTGCCAAGAGCCGTTGGACAATCACTGTCGTTGGAGTTATTTGAGGCCAGACACCCATCTGCAGGAACAGTTATAGAATAATTAGATCAATCCTGCCACAGACAGAAGGGTAGGCAAGGGGTCCTTCTGGCCTCGGTGACCAAGATTTTGTTATGGATCTACTTTTTCAGGATTCATGCCCACCCGCTATTTTGTAAACTGTGGTGTCTGCTTCAGCCTCCACTAAAATCAAGGAGAGCAACAATTTAAAGCTGCTCTTCATAGGGGCAGAAAGCATGTGAGACATAAAATTATCCCCTGATCTGTGGCCATGCATTTCTTTTTACAGCTTCTTAGAATGAGACTTCCTCTTCCTCTGGGCATCTCCGCTTTGTTCCTTTGAACATATGAGCTCTGGGAGCATAAAGTAGTAACCAAAACAGAGTAGAATGGCTTTGGACTTATTCATTGCTATTCACTACTTTATGGCAGCTTTTAGAAGTTGAATTGTAAATAAAAATCTGTGTTTTATTGACAACATGCTCCTCATCTTCCCTACTACTTATATGGAAGACACCAATCATGCCTTTGTGGTATCAGCAGATCTCTTCCCATGGATCTGTTGAGATGCTGACAACAAAGCAAACCAGAAGTAACTCTACAAAAATTTGCTGTGCTGTAAAATGTTTGCCAGCTGGATTGGACCCAAATATTGGCCTGGACAGGTTCTTCTTCCAACTACATAGTGAATATGTCAAGGCATGGCTCCAAATACTGGTCACTGTGTTTGCAAGCAGAGCAGATCATTTTTAGAGGTACATCACACTGTTTTCAGCACATCCGAGATTGGAATCTGGCTGCATGATAGACAAAAAAAAAGATGGCTTACATTTTCTCTGAGAGGCACTGCAGAGATGATACAAAGGGCAGTGAGCTAATTTGTATTGCAAAGAGTGGTCTTAAAATGGTAATTACATATGCAATTATAAACCATGAGCCCAGCTTGTTTATTTTTCCCCTCTAGTGCTAATGAAAAACAAAATAGTCTTAGTGTTTTGTGAGATCCTGGTACAATGCAATCATTTGGCTGGCTAACTGGGAGGCAGAGGCACGGTATGACATCGGTTGTGTTAAAAAAAAAAAAAAAAGGAAATAAAAAGAAAAAATAATGAATAAAAGAGACTCAATGACAAAGATTTTAAATCCCCAGAATAATGGCAAAGTCATACAAAATCCTTGCATTTTCTAAGCCTCATAACACTAAGCAACCCCTAGTGTCTGGAATGCCTTGGCTGGCTGTGCTCTGTCCACTTCTAGCTGGTAATGTTATTTCAGAGATACAGGCATATGTCTGCAGTGGAGATAACCTCTCTGCTGAGTCAGGAGACCAGAAAATGGTCACAGAGCAGAAGATACCATTGCAATGTGATGCACCACATAATGTGTAGAGTGAACAACTCCATGACTGGAACCACAGAAACCTTCACTAAGCTCCATTGCTCTTTTTTTATTCCACACTCCCATTTCCTGTGACAAAAAGCAAAATGTGTTGAGGTGCTTTGAGGGGGCTGCATAGGAGGTGACTTGGGAACCCTGGGAAATCTAAGTAGGCAAAAGTGTCCCCTGGGGAACCAGCAATGGCTCTGTGTGATGGCTGGGTACGTCCAGCCAAGAGGCAGGAAGGGGTGATGATCCTGCAATTTGCTCCCCATCACGGCCCTTGTACACCCAGGGGCTCTGTGAGGAGCCATGGCAGCCTCATCTCCTGGCTTCACCCTCCCTCAGCCTGAGCACACTCAGATCATCTTCTGCAAAGTCTGTAAAGGGACAGGGAAGATGCTTTTCACAGGCCTGGTTTTCTGCCCTAGTGGTGTTGAAGGAGACCATTTCACAGCATTAACTCTGTATTTCTTTTCTAAAAGCAGATTGTACATTTGTTGAAAAACTAATATTTAAGCAGAAAATGGCCTTTGAATTTAGTTATCCTTGCAAAATATTATAGATATATATACACATGTCTAACAGGCGTGCATCTAACGGGAGGAATGAACCTTTTCTTCCGTAACATCTATTAATGAGTCTACGTGCAAAACTTCATCGAATAGTTTTTGGAACTATAAACCCTTCCTTTCTTGGCTTAGTTCTTCAGGCTTTGCTAACCCACTTTTTTTTTTGATGCTGTGTCATCCTGGACTAATTCACATGTGAGTGTGAGGGGGAAGAGTACCTTCACCACCCCTTCAGTGCTGAACTGAAGCGGTCTGGAGGGCTGAGGGGCGAGGCATTTCTACCTACAAAAGTGGTTGATATCTTAGTGTGGAAGGCAGTGCAGTCCTAACACCAACGGGATTTAATAACTCAGAGCTGCTTGATGTGACCATCCCTTTTGTGCTTGTGGGTCTCCTTGCCCGCTAGAACCCCTTTGTAACCTCGGGCACCCTCGAGACCCAACCCCCTCGCTTCTAATTCACTGGGGAACTTGTGACATAACAGCATTAAGCCTCTGCCTGCTATGGCTTTTTCTGTGAAGGGGGTGTTTTAAACAAGATTTCTGCTACAAAGTCCAAAGACTAGAGGAAGAAAATCTGACATGACTTAGGGGTAGCACAAACGAGTCATAGGAAACTCACTCTAGAGATATCTCCAGAGACTAGTCAAGACAAAAGTTACAGCACAAGCATTTGGAAGGGGGCCACTGCAAACAATTTGTCCTCATTCCAGTTGAGCAACTGTAAGCAGGGACATTTTCAACACAGGCCATTTAGGGACAGAAGGAAAGATTGGATGGCACTAAAAGAAACTACACAAATACGTGGTGATAGGATGACTCGGCCACCCGCCACACATACTCTGCTGCTTCGTTTTTCTTTCTCCTGTCATCTCGACATCTGAAAAGGTTCCACCCCAGCACAGCAGCACAGCACAGCGGAGACGGGAATAAATTAACTCCAGGTGACAAAACCACCTTCCTCATGTGGCCTCCGTTTGCAAGGAAGGAGGACAGAGGTCATATGTGTGTCAGGAGCTGAGGACAACGGGGTGAAAAAGGAGCTGAGGACAACGGGGTCAAAAAAGATATTGCTTGTCTAAATGAGCAATATAACAAACATAGGGAGAAAAGATGCTTTGCTCTGTATTTTTCTCCCTGAGTTTTTGGGTCTAAAAGACTGCAGTCATTCTGTTTTTTTGAGGAAATACTTGAATACCGTTATTTCAATTTCTTTAATCCTTCTCTTCCTCCCTCATTTACAAGCTGTTCCTGCTCTACTATTTTCCTCAGCATGCCAAGGCACCATACCTTTCTGTGGAAAGTTTCTGCCACCCTCTCTGATTTTGTATTCATGCTGCATAAATAAGAACAAGACCTCCCTCCAGCACCTTGGCATGATGTGGAGAGTTGGGTGGGAGGATGGTGCGTGATAGAAATATTATGTAAGCAAGGTTTGAATGTCTGTAGCCCTAGCTCTAGACATCCGTTATCCACAGATATGTTAAAACTGCTTCTCTTTTCTTTTTTTTTTTCCCTTTTGAGCATCACATCACAATACAGTTTCATTCAGTGAAGAGCTGGCATTCAGGGGCTGGATGGCTTAACTGGCCCAGATGGGGTGCCTTTCATCTGTAGGTCATTGCTTTGAATTCTGCCCACATTTTTGGCTACTAGGAGTTCTCTTCTTCTGACGGCAGTGCAGCAGCATATGCAAAATTGCTAGGAAGTCTCTGATCCTAGACACCATGTCTAGATCATAAAAGCTACCATAACAATGAGTCTAAATGGCACCCCTCTTGGCAGCTGAGGCAGAGGCCAAGCAATAAAAGGACTATGGAGAATGGGCTACTGTCTAGCATCTATAAGCTAAGAGTGAGGAACACTAGTGAGGGAGTGTGAGAAAGTATGCACAGCTCATGAAGGCTCTTTTGGGTGAGGAAAGAGGATTTCAGTCTCCTAGGCTGAAAGGCCAACACCTTTCAATAGCAGACGAATCATTCACAAATGCGAGAACAAAACCATTGTTAGTCCTCGTGCCTTTAACAATGCTGCTTCCTGTTGGCATCTTTTGCTTACTAATAACACAGTCCCACGATTTGTATCTTCACAGTGCTACACAAGCACTAATTAATCCTTTTTCACCCCTTTGAGGCAAGTGATTTTTTATTTTTAATGGTCTGTAGTGGAGGCATCTTCCTTAAAACAGATTGCAGATACGTTTATAAAGGCTACATTACGCTGATTATACAGTGGATGCTAAGATTAGGATTTATGCTTTTGATACAGCTATTCCAGTTCAGGTAGGCTACACCCAGTTATATGTCCTTCTGAACTGAGGTCTTAATTAAAATAAATGAGTACTAATCTTGGGAAAAAAAGCCTAAAAAAAGTCAGAGTAGGCCAGATTTACAGTATAATGATACGAAACAAACAAACAGCCCCTCCTTTCTGCCCCCCAAACAATCAACTCCCCTTCACTGGAATAATCTCTGGCTGTCTGACCTTATTTATTCAGATGCTGACATGAATCATCATCTGAGCAAGTACTCCCTCCTACACCTGCAGTACTTGGGGTTATAGTTCTCCTTGGTTTTCTGCAGCAATAAGAGCTCAGTGTTACTTGGAGCCGTCTCCATCTGGCAGGCCATGAAGTCCACAAAAGCACAGAGGTCTTTCTGTAAAAAATGGAGGCAGCCCAGATTGCTTTCCATTTACACAACATCTCAAGAGGACTCCAGACTTCTCTCTTTTGCAGTTACAGTCAAGTGTGCAGTCTTTTTCTCTCCTATCTACTTTTTGTGTGATGACCTCTTCTTGGGGTAAAGAACTGCGTGGGTGAGTTTAGGGGGAGGGGTTGTTCTTCTCTGGAAAGCCAAATTGCAGGATGCAGCACATCTTGAGCTTGGCAGCCTTTCACGCTTCCCCAAGAGGCAGCTGAAGGGCCCAAGCAGGGGTAAGACGTTATCAGCTCACTTCTACCCTGCCAGAGCATATCTTTACACACACATAGTGACACACTTCCTGCTCCACAGTTGACCTTCATGGGCCAAAGGAGATCCTTGGCTGGCAGCTCAGGGAATATCTTGTGTCATCTGAACTCTGTTACAAGGCTGAGTACTTAACGAACGAGTAGCTCTGCAGCTTTAGCCATAAAGTGTGTACAAAAGTGAAGGCAGAAGTTAAACATTATGTTATCTGCCAGTCATTCATTGTTTGGAGAGAATATCCCAAGAGCATGGCTGAGCATTGGTGTCATAAAGATCTATACATTGCTGTTGAAATGAGGTCATTTGTCACCATCTGGGACTCTACCACTAGCAGTAGATAAGTGTATTCAGCTCCATGTTTCAGCCATATGGAAGAAGTGTAATATAGTGAGAAATTCAATCCTTTAATGGAATCCAGAGCACCTTCCAGAAGGTTTTCCTTAGTTTTATTTCTTTGCAATGCAGGCTTAATAACCACTGATGTAGCATTTAAATTGGAAGAGATGCGACATCTAGATAAGCTGAGAGATCTGCTGATACCAACTGCCTTCTGACAGGAAAATCCCTTGCTGTTTCAGTGGAAAAACCCACCAGGCTTACTAGAGCCAGAGGAAGGGTATGGCACAGCTGTGGCATGCATTAACCTCTTTTGACTTTTGTCTCTGTAGACACTCTGAAGGGCTCCCTTATCACAACAGAAATATTCTCAAGTTATTATCACTCTGGAAATTGTCTCTTTCGTGCATTGAACATACACAATTCTAAAAGTATTAAAAAGCTGTGATTTGTGATAAAATCCTGATGGTGCACAAGAGAGCAGAAGTCCTTGTCTCCTTCCCTATCACATTGCCTCTTTATAGACTACATTTGTCACAGGGAATTCATCTTGATATGACCTCACGGCTAGTGGGAGACTACGTTGGCCCTTGCAAATCCATTTTCAGCTGTAACACATCAAAATGGTCATAAATATGAATTCAAAAGCTAAAAATGTTTATTTTTTTCTATTGTTTTTCCTGGTGGTGCCAGGCTAGATTCCCCATTGCTGAACAGAGTATGTGAAAATGAAGGTTATGTTAAGGATGCGGAGTGATGCTGGTGAAGCTGGGAGGAGTTCCTGCAAGAAATTAGCTCCATTGATTGCGAAGCAATGATGTCTGGACCAAAACTCTGCTTTCTGGCTGGGTATTGTCAGCAGTGCCTGAAGGAATTTGGTGTAATTCTGAGTTTGACACCTCCAAAAATGCTGTTACTAAGATGTACCTGATATGGCATTGTCGCCTAATGCCAGAAAAGTGGAACTAAACCCTGAAAGAGATGGTGGGGTATTCTGAGGCCAGGAGCAAATAATACATGTTGCTGTCTGGGAAAGGTACAAATAGCTGCAGCTCAGTGCAGAAAACTACATTACGGCTATATCTGGCTTAAGTGCTACATAGCTCTGTGGGCTGCTAACAGATGTTGCCAGAGCAGCATGTTATGACAAGCTGTGTTGTATTTCTGAACCCAGTAATGTTACTGGCACCACCTCCTCCATCTGCCAGTGAATGGGAGTTACCTTTGGTTAAGTTCACAGCCCATCCCAAACAAATACCCTTGAAGCTCCATATGTGGATCTAATGAGGCTCTGAGCTAAGTTCAGTGTGTGACAAATAGTCCTCTGATAGCCAAATTTTCCTGGTTGCTGTACAGGTCCATAGAGCTTGTCAGGATATTTTAAGGGCTACATTTTAAGAGGTAGACCAGGGGAACATTTGACAGTAGGGAGGAAGTACAGATTGGCAGAAAATGGGGAAAGGGGGATGGAAAGAGGCATATGAACTCTGCAATAAAGTAGTCATGTGGCAGTCCCATGCCTATATCTATATCTTCCATCAGACAAAGAGGGATTTGTATCCAGGTAGGTAGATAATTTGCAATGAAATTGAATTTGGTTGGGTAGACCCCTTTGTGTCTCATTTGTTGTAGAAAAATTTAAACTCATTGCAATTAATTTCAGGAAATTTTTTAAGAAAACTCATAATTTTCTTTACATTGATCCATTTACAGCTGTGTTAGTCAGGTTATTTTCTCTCCTTATGAAAACCCTGCAAATAAGCTCTTTGGGACAGGGTATGAATTGTGCAGTACACAATATCTCAGCTATTCAACCTAGTAGAGGATGAACTTTTCACACAGTGAAACAGGTAAGTCAATGACAATGATGTAGGGAGATAGTAAAGTCTGTGGGGAAAAAAACACTTAGCATTCTGTAAGTCAGAATTCTATATTGTATTACTTAGTTTCTTTTCTTTTCTACTAATACAGAAGAGAACACAACGCAGAAGATCACCAAAGAAGATTCACTCCTTATTGGCCCTTCCTGATGAATAGCCATAAGTGAGGAAAAATGAACAAAGGCTCCTTCCAAAGGTCAGCAGTGGTAATGGATGCAGCTTGTGACAACCATCACTGACCCATCTTTTTTGGTTTGCATGAGTCAAAGCAAAATGTGATGTAGTTCTTCATATTTTGGTTTCTTGACAGAACAATTACACCAAAAGGATAAATGAAGTGATAAAATAAGCAAATCCTCTATTACTTTTATTGTCTAATAGATTCTTTTCTCCCAAGCACAGTCTGCTCAGTAGCAAGATGGTGACTTGTAGTTTGTCAAGAGCAGCAGTTTGCTGGACCTGGAGACAGAAATGCTTTGAACAAGAAAAAACAGGCATTTCAATAACGTTGCAAAAACTGGGCATTTAGTCTCTCTGTGAATTTGATATGCTAAAAATAACTGTGTCACATGGTCTGTGATCAGGAGCCATGCTGGTCACGGCTGGCCAAAGCCAACAAGGAATGGTGTGGGCCACCACTGCCAAGAGAAAAGGCTGATGCAGACCACAACTGGCGTATTCCAAAAAGCAAATAACCTTGAGGATCTCATCTACAGAAGTGCTGAAATAAATGGGAGTTGTGGTTGCTCAACACTTCCACGGGTCAGGCTGCTCTATCCTCATTAGCCATGCTGCTGCTAAATCCTATAAACCCTGACACTCCTTTTCATGCAGATAAGCTATCGTGCGGGAGTATCCCAACTCCCTCCACCCCGCCAAGTCCCACAGTCCTTCACCAAATGAAAGCCTCTAAAATACAGCACTGGTATTCATTTTTGGTAGCCTAATATCTGCAGATGCCTGATTTTACTAATCCTGCCTGTGACTAGCTCAGGCAGGCTGGCTGATGCATTCGCAGAAAGATGGAGCTCACATGTGCAAGATCAGGAAAACAGCCAAACCCTCAAAAGACCTATGAAGTAAAATAAGAAGGTTTCTGGGATTTGGACATGACATGTCTGCCATCTAGTAACTAGTCAGGGCTTGTTTAATGTAGAAAATGAAGAGTAAATAATCCAATACCACATAAAAGGGGAATAAATTTACTGGGGCTTTTGACAAATGAGAAAAAGACTTTCAATGGTATTCTAAATGAGGTTCTTGGAAAACAATATGATTAATAATTAAAATAAAAATATGTGAATTCCTAAACTTGTTTTGTTTGGCTGTAAAAACAGTTGTATATGCTAAACTAATAGATAGGAATACAAGTGATGAAGTATTACTGCCAATAGTGGAGTTGAAAACTCTGGGTCCCTCTCTCAAATACAAAGAGGTTGTTAGCATGAGGTCATGTTGGTATGAGATATGATCTGGTAAAAGTTTGACCAGTGAAGTGGAATCCAGGATATCAGAACGTTTGTGCTGTTTTGTTCTTTGATTGACTGGGTAAGGCACATATTGGCACAAAGGACCACTTTCAGTCTCAGTCTCAGTTTACCCACTTGTAAATTAAGACATATATCACAGTGATGTTATCAGACAGACTTAATTATTGTTATCTAACTAAAACTTCTCATGTGTAAGTTATTATAGAAAAATGCAAAGCTTTTTGTTCCTAGTCTAAAGTGCATAGAAGATTTTCAGAATTCCTAGTCTTCTGCATTTGTATTTAATGGGTAACTTTAGCTGTAAATGATGTTTTTCTTTACACACATACACGTTCTGTAGAAAAATAACATTCTCTTTGCTTTCTAACAAAGTTTTCTGTAGTGTGGCTTGGCATCCAAAAATAAGGCTACAGTTCTGCTGAGCATTGATTTAGTTTGTCTGCAATTTAGTTAATTTCTCTGAGCCATGTAAGATGCTGACTTGCAGATAGTTATAAAATAGCTAAAATACTGCTTAAAGATATAATGCTGGTGAACAGTTTATTCATTATATAAAAGACCCCTTAACTTTATAAGCCAGAGTTGTTAATTATAATGAATGCTGATTTTCTGCACAGAAAATATTAATCTTAATTTTAGCTTTTTGTACACAAAAGAGGATGCTTACAGCTATAGAAATATAAGCGTTTACTGTGCATAAGGGGAAGAATGAGTTAAGGGTCTCCTGATGAACATGCTACTGGTTTGGAAATACTGTGGCTCCCTTGCTAGAACACGATACTGGGTTTGTGTAAAAAGAGGTGAGGGGCTCTTTGCTGATACTCTCAGCATCATTCTGACTTTAGAATGTAGAAATATATTGAATAGGGAAGGGCATGGCTCTGTCAGCCTCAGAGTCCTGCTCAAAGTTTAGTTTTTGGTTCTTGGTGTTATAATAATGCTCTCTGACTTACTGTCAAATGGGATCTTGTATGATCACCTGGATCCTTACTGTGTGTCCTGCTGCTACTCCCAGCAGGATGTTATGGGGGGCTGTGATCTCCACTGGGCAATCCAGGGATTTGTGGTAGCACCCTGCAATTGGGGGCAAGATCTTGGTGAGCAGTAAGCATGGCAGGACAGTGCACAGAGTCCACCACTGTGTTGTAGTGGGGAATGTGACATGGCTAAGAACGAGTGGACCTGAATATTGGACCAAGAAGTTTGTGTTGTCACTGAGGGTTAAATAACATATGTAAGTAAACTGCATTAAAATTGAAAAAAAGCTTAAATTAGTATCTTGAACTGAATATGGGAAATTAGGAGCCAGTGTCAGAAGCAGCAAATGCCTCTCTGCTGGGGGCAGCTGTGTTTGTCAGGGAGATAGGACAAGTGTCAAAAAGGGAGCATATCCCCAGGATAGTCACTGCAAGCACTCTGCCAGCTCTTTGACCAGTAAACTAGCCCAGAGCAGCCCTGTTCTTTGGCCTGGTTCTGACAGACAAGTTGGTGTCACAGTAAAATCTAAGTATCTGATCTTCCCTGTGGCTTCCTTTGGTGTGGCCCCATCAAGTAATTTTTTTCTCTGGTTTCAAACCCCTTTTTTCCCCAAGAAAAAGTACCACAGACTGTGACAGAAGGGCTGCAGTCCCTGCTGGGGCTCAGTCCTCCACAAGCACAGCAGGCTGGGGTGGTCCTTGACTCAGATGGACAGTGCTGGGGGCAGGTGACACCTTCCCTTTCATTGCTCGGAGAGCTCCTTTTCAGGTCTAACTGTCCTCTCACTAATTTTAGTCTTATGTGATTCAATTACTTTAGTGAGGTTGCCTCCTGATTTATGTCAGTGAGAGTGAACAGAGTATCAGCCCTTGAGCCTTTTGCTGAACAAAGTATGATGTTACACTATTTCTGGACATTATCATGTGCTGGTTGTGCAACAGATAAGAATAATGCCTGGTAAGTCATTAGTACTTCAGTTCAATTTGTGCTAAAATAATCAGCTACATCCCATTTAGTTTCTAAAGCCTCCTCATTATTGCTTCAAACATCAGGCCCATGACCTGCTTTTCATTCTGTGAGAGAGGGTAAGTGAATTTAATGTGATCTCCGCATTACAAAAAGTCTGCCGCTGCTCCCTTGAAATCAGGTGGTGCCTTATCATTCACTTCAGTGAAGGTAGGATCAGGTCCAAATTTCAAACACTTAATTTTCCAGCAGAAGAGAGTCAGGCTTAAATTGCTGCACTTCTTTGGCAAATAATGAATGGGACCTCATTATCTCTATTGGGACGTGACTTTACAGACGATTACATGCTGAAAATATGCCACTGGTAGACTGTCATGAACTGTGAAATTTGCACAGAGAATCAGAGACTGCTAAGTTTCAAGACATGTCATTCATTCTCATATCATGAATGGTTTTGTCAATGAATGGGACTACTGACCTTGACAATCTGGTATTGACATTTCCTGCTAGGTACAAGCACAGTGATGCTATGACTACTGAGCAATATCCCTGCATTCTTATAAGATGAAAAGTCATCCAAAGTAGCATTTATCAGAATTTCTCTCCTTGTAAGGTATTACTGTGACATTTTCAATTTCTAAAGAATTTGATATCTCTCAAGAAAACAGTATGCAGATTAAGAATAAAGGGAGTTTCTCCACAAGTTTTATGTAGAAAATCTTGGTCTGAATTTCTGAACATATATTTGCTAAAATGTTGTAAATCAAGAAGTTACAAAATGAATTTGATTAACTTTATCCTTATTGCATATTAGAGGTGAAATGCAAATAACACAGGAATAGAAAGGTTTTGACCACAATAGATCTATTTGCTCCTGCCACATATTCCCTGAACTCTACTTTATTTTAGAGGCTTTATAGGACTAAAAACAGTAGTTCATGTGTGCTTCTCGAGTGTCTATAATGGGTGTTGTGTAGAAAGCATGTTGAAAGTGCGTAAGAGACTTAATGATTTATGAATTTATTCTTACAAAACATTTCTGAGTCAGATAAATACTGTTATTGCTGTTCTGCACATGGGTAAATTGAGGGGTGGAAAGCTTAAGTAGCACGCACAAGATCACCCAGCAAGTCTAGAGAAAATAGGCTGGAACCAGAACGTTTCATTTCTATTTTCATGTTCTGTAAGTGTTAGATCATCTTTCTCCCATGATTAGCTGCTATTCTGGCACAAACTCAGGACCATTATGATAGAGCTATTTTTCATACAATGGGATGAGACTGCCATGGCTTTAATTACAAGCATGTGTTCACTCCTTTATGGCATTGTGATTGTTATGTAAGGTGATGTGTAAAATTAATGAATTTTAAATTAGGAGTTTACATTACAAACCCTTTGGGGCAGGGAAAATTTGCTTTCTCCCTGTTCATACAGCACTTATTAACTTGGAGTCCTAGTTAATGACTGGGCTTTGGAACTGGTACACCAATGCAAGAATAAAAGTAATTATCAGATTATTTTTATTCAAGAAGAAAATGTTTAACATAAATAAGGAGGAAATCCCACCTTCAGAAATTTGCAGAAATGTTTGTACTTCTGACTGAACATACTTTTCATAGAATTCACAACTGGGACAGGACACATACTCTTAAATTTGAGCTTAGGAGTACAAGCATCCTAAACACGTCCCACAACATATGTTTCTAAATTTTGTAAGTTTAACCCAACTCTTTTGGAGAACAATACGATGATTTCAGAAATGAATAAATGATGATACATTTATAGCTTCTTTTCAAAGAAAAGAAAGGTAGCCAATCCTTATGACTAATAACTATTATTTAAAGTACAATTCGAGACACTTGTAAAATTTCAGCCAGGGTCTTGGCATGACTTGGTGCCCAAGAAAAGGATATCTATATTGGGAATCAGCGGCTCTTACACAATCTTTTTGATGATTTGGAGCCACTTAAAAACAAGGAGTTGATGATATAATACATTCTTTGGATTTGGAGTTGTTCATCCTATTCCTGCTTTGAATTAAGAGAATATATTGGTGGTTTAGTTAAATGTCTCTTAAGTCAAAATTATATGTCTTTCTTTATCCTGCATTTGAAGCCAGATCCAGCTCTTACTGGAAAGAAAAGAAACATACAGGTGCAAAGAGCTTTCAGCTGCTCCAAGAGTGAGATTTCAAATACTGCAGTGGATTTGGAGCTGTGGTCTGTAGACCACGAAAGAGCTGGGGAGTGTCTGTAGAAGAGCTGTCTCATCAGATAGGATTGACTGGATTGTTTTTTGTTGTTGTTGTTTGTTATGTTTTTTCCCTCACAGTTTAATGGTGCTAAAAGTAGCTAAAAACGCATTAAATATTTCCTAGCTAGCAGTTTCAAATGTTAACAGTTGTGCTTGCCTCAGGGCTGTTATTCAGCCACCAAAACCAGAAGGTTTCTGTGTGATCAGAAAGCAGGGGTGTCTCAATGACAAAACTTAGGAAGATGCTGCCTGTAGTCCAAAACACTTAAGGACTCTCTAGCCTATGTCCTGCCTAAAACCTGTTGGTAAATGCAAACATCTGACTTCACTTAGCAACTGAGGTGTATTTTTATCATTGTGAGAACACAGACAGGGCGCTCGTGAATTGTAATGATTGTTTCTGATGTGATATTGTCAGTACAAGTTCTTTGGAGGACTTTCTGCTGGTAATATGATCTACAGCAACTAATGATCACCAAATAATAAAATAAAGATATTATTTATTATTTAATCACCTAATAGAACATACAATCTATGTATTTAATCTGAAAAGTTTATAAAGGATACAAGATTAAAAGCAGCAGTCATTGAAATAGAACATATACTTTACATTTGATTAAAAATTATAAAAACATGATGAATCAAAAGCCTAGGCTATATTTTTCTCCTCTGTAACTCCATTCTATGTTATTCAAGTTATTTCTCTGACTTAGGTGGCAAAGAAATAAGCCTCAGTAAAATTTAGACCCATAGGTGTGGCATTTCCAGATCTGGTGTTCAGCTCTTGAAGGCGCAATTTTCCCACTAAATCTAGAAGGCAGAAAACTGTTTCACTTGTATTTTTCTGCAAACAGAAAGCTGGACATAGCAAGGAAAAGCATGGGTTATCAAAATAGTTTTTGCTATGCAATATGCTTATACATCAGAGATTTCAAAGTACTACTTATATAGAGTTTATGATGGCAATTGTGTGTTCATTACAACTGGGAATACTAAAAGGAATTGTCACTGAAATTCTTGAGGCCAGAATAATCTTTGGCCATTTTTAGACTGATGCAATGCAAAATTAAAACTGAAAATAAAATGTAGATAAACCCTGTGCAAAGAAATAGGCACAACTAGGGGAATCCACTCTAGGTGACTTGTCTAAAAGAAGAAATTGATTTCAACAGCCATAGTACATCAATTGTAAATTGCTGAAACTATTAATTAAAGCCATTACTTGGGAATCAATAGAAAAGAAACTGTATCCATTTGCTCAATCCAGCAATTTAAATGTCTCAGGATGCCATGAATAAACTGTGAAATGTATCTTTAAAATAAAGTTTTTAATTAGAACTGGCAGTTCTGAACCTGCTGTTGGCAGGAGCCAACCTACTGAAAAAGAGCCTGATGCAATAGACTGTAAAGTGTATTTGCTTGATGCTTTAGCATTTAACAATTAAAAAAGAACTATCAACCTATAATTCTATAAGTTCTGTTTCAGCATCAGTGTTAGAAGATTTTTTTTCTCTATAGTTAAAGCAGTTGGAAATTTTCAACTGTTGTTCCTTTACAATAGGTAAAGTGTGCCAAATAGGTGCCAAATACAGATGGTTTCCTGAAGGGTGAAACCTGTTTTACAGGAACACACACAAAAAAAGAAGTAAAAATGAGTAAAAGGAAAAAAACCACCCCACTTGCTATATAGCAGATTTAGCAGTTCAAGTGCCACCCTACAATCCATGGGTGGACTGCTGGTGCTGGTAATCCTTCATTGGTTGTGACCTGAATCAAGCACTCAGCCAAGCACACACTGAATTTCACTTTACTTAAATTGCATTGTCTCTTATCAGGACTTAAGCATGTGCTTAAAGTTCAATGTCTGAATTTTAAATAGGGTTTAGGCACGACACCTGCTTGGCAGAAATTACTGTTATTTTCAAATATGGCTCACTGCTTGTTCTCCAGAATAAGTGGTGCTAACATTTTTAAAAGTCCTGTCCTAAACTGAGTAACACAGGTGAATTTTTTGTTTTGGGGAACATTCATGGTGGAGAAATAAAAGTTTATGTTAGGGGCAAAAAGATCAGGTGAATAAAAGGGTACAGTGTCCTATGCCATGTCTCTGCTCATTCTTTCGAGAAACATGAGTCCATCTGTGCTTCCCTTTCACCTGTGTTTTAGAGGCCTCGGTGGCCTCTGCATTCCTCTTCTTTCATGTTGCTCTGACTGTGATGCCTTTTAGAAAAATCCATTTTTTCTGTAGTTGAAGCCCAGTAACCCTTGTCGCTGACCTCACCAGCCAT
The DNA here is from genome assembly GCA_013389925.1 of Aegithalos caudatus. Lineage (NCBI taxonomy): Eukaryota > Metazoa > Chordata > Aves > Passeriformes > Aegithalidae > Aegithalos > Aegithalos caudatus. Next base: position 93,228 of record WEIU01003310.1, read on the forward strand.
GTGCTCAGTGTGAGCATGACTCACAGTAGCAATGAGGAATCCTTATTCTCTCTAATTTGGCTATCCCAAGGAAGAAAGGGGGAGTGGAGTTGGGGAGGAGTGGGGTGGGTGGAGGTGGTGAGGGGATGGGGGAGATTCTGGTATTTCCAAACTCACTTGCTGGAAGTGTTGTGTCAGTTACGATAATTTGGTCTAGCACATAAATCCTTAGGCTGACTTGCGATTCCCAGCACACCCCTTGCAGTCTAATTGAGGAATTGCTTTTCTGTCAGTCACATACTGTGGTGGAAATGCAAGAATGTGAGAAACAATAGGAGCAGGCTTGTACTGAGTCAAAACAGATAAAGCCAAATTGCTTGTTGGACTGAAAGATAGGAGCAAGTAAGTTGGTTAGAAAGCCATTGCTGGTGCCTGTGCAGAGGGTATTTGCCCAGTGTGGGAAATGGGGGACAGACAGGCAAGCCAGAAAGAATCCCAGCAAGAATGTACCTTTACTTTATGAAAGGGGAAGGATAAGGGCATTGAAATAACACAGTAGACTAGATCCTGCAGAGTGAGGAGAGTATTCTTCAGACTGATCTGATGGTAAAGATATCTGGGGTAAAATGAGCCCATGAGCAGGTTGGGTGTGAAATGAGCGGTGCATGGACTGTGCAGGAGTGAGGGATCTGTGCTGGGATCTGGAGTCTGGCTTGGGCTGCTCCCAGGCTGCCAACGCTCTGGATCCGTTCAAGATGGCTGCCCAAGGGAGCACGTGGCGGGCTCCTTTTCCCTCTGGAGACTCTTGTTTGTTATTCCTTTTCTGGTTGTTTCCTCTAATCTGAAGAACAAGATGTCCTTAATGAAAACAGATGTTTTGCTCCCTTGCATATGATAAAAAATAATTCCCCCAAAATAGAATAAACCAAAAGAATGCTGAAACCAGTGATGAGATTCCATAAACCTCCTCATCAATGCTCTGACCTGGCTGCTCATTTGCTCCTGACACATTGTGGAAGCTGTTGATGCAAAGGTCCGTGATGAGACCTGGGTGTAGGAGTGAGTGAACTGTGTGCCTCTGTAAAGTGTAAACACCACACTGAGCTGGCTCACAGCTTTCCTCATCCATGGTCTCCCACTGTGAGATCCTGGTCAATGGCAGCTTTTGTCATTGGCTTCAGTGTAACTCGGAATTGGTCCCAGTATTTAATTTAAAGCACAGCACAAAAAACACCAAAATCATAACATCCCTTCTACATTTATAGAGCTGCATAAGCCACCGATTAACAAATGGATGAGATACTGAACTTTGCTTTACCATCTGTCTTTAATTACATAAAATAACTTGAAGCAATTAACAAGAAAGAAACACTGTGACACAAATAAATAAATCCTATTGATAGAAACAGATGAGGGAATACTTGACTATATGGATGAAAGTCACCAAAGCTGCATAATCTGAACTCAATAATATGACAAGTAGTATCTGAAAGATTTACACTGACATTGCCAATTATTTTTGAAAAAAGAAGATAACCTGTGGAGATGCAGAGAAACAAAAGGAAAGCTCTGTGTGTGTGACTACAAAAGACAACGTGAGGTCTATGCAACAGTCTAAGTTTTTCTTTCACAGATAAGAGAAATTAATATCAACAGAAAAATATACAAAGCATGAGGTTTCATAACTGTGGACCTACAATGAGTCACGTAAGTCTGTGCTTTTAAGTGTTTAGGCACCAGTTGGGATTAGGCTTTTTAACACTTTCCAGGATTTAAGTCCTTAGCCCATTTTTTAAGCATTCAAATACACTTCTTTGCCTTCTCTGCCTAAGCATTTAATACAAATGAGTACTGTACAAGAGGTATTGAGTGACTGCTGAGTGGATTAAGAACTGACTAACTGATAGGTGTCAAAAAGCAGCTGTCAGCTCTGAAGGAAAGCTCTGGAGTCAGTTAGCAGAAATGGGTGTTACGCTTGGCAGACCCCAGTACTGTCCTTAATGATTGAGAGACAAATACATCCCTAGTTAAACAATGCTTAGGAAATTAGGGAGGAAATTAAAATTGGTGGAATGATAAATAAATTGAGAAGATGGAGCAGCTGAAATTCGGTAAGCAGGACCTCTGCAGAAAAGAAGAATTTTAAATCATGCACAAATTGAGTCTGTATTGATGCAATAGAAATCATGTCCCAAGGGTGGTGCTTGAAAAGTCCATGGTATCATTACAGGGAAGCAATTGGACACAGGACTCTGATGGTGTGAAATCTGATGGTGTGAAAGAGGAATAACATTCTCTTTGAACAAGTTAGCAGGGATATATGAGTTGACTTATATGGCTGGGGTGTGTTGCAGCACAGTGGGTGCTAGAAATCTGAAAAAGGGTGGGAGAAAAAGCACAAGAACTTCTTGCAGACTGGAAAGTACGTTTTGTTTCCCTTACCAAAATGAGATGACTGGAGAACAGTGTATAATTACCTTCACAACAAGAAAAAAGTGTCTTGCATCAGATGAATATATTACATGAATCAGTGGGTGGAAATATAAGCCAAGTAAATTTAAGCAAGCATTGAGGCTTGGATTTGTAGCAGTAAGTGTGATGAACTGCTGAAACAAACTGCCCAAGAAAGCAATTGTGTACATATCAAAATTGAATCCCTTTCTGGAAAACACATCAGCCAAGCAGAAATTTTAGGCTCCATATATAGGGAATGGGGTAATGTTTGTGACAGAGAAGGTTAGACAAGATAGTTAATGGTCATTTCTGACCTCAAAGGTCATAAATCAAGGACAATGTATTTAATATTTTAGGCCAACTTCTGTTTATTTCTTACAGCTAAGTCATCCAACTAATCCCAAGGAAACACTGAGGCAAATAGTATCAGGAACAACAAGTAGTATGGTCTTGTAAAAAGTAAAACATATTAAATCTGCTTTTCAGGTTAATATGCAACATATAAATTCTGTATATTACAGATTTGGGGACTGAGGCTCTAGGCTGTGGCCAGGATGCTCCAAGTTGGTGCTTAGTAAAAAGGCAGTATGCTCAGCGAGTGAACTAAGAGATACACAGCATGATGGGGATGTGGGTGGGTGCCTACATGGAGCACTGAATATGTCATTTGACACTGTTTCAGGTATTTGTGTTGAGCAAAAGAACTTCAATTGTTTTGGCGGAGAACACTGCTGTGTAGACTAAAATGGGAGAAAGAATGTAAGCAAAGAGCAATGATCAATTGTTGTAGCTTGTGGGAATGTCTTGTAGGTCATGTCAGGGACTTTTGACAGACATTGTTCTATTTGGTATCTGTATGGTAATCTCAAAGTAGAGCTAAACAGCAAAATAGTGAAGTGTGGTGATGATACTATACCAGAAAAGAATGCAAACAGAAGAAAGCAGATAATGATATCAAAGGAATGGGAGATACTAGAAAGCTAAGCAGAAAATCACCCAAACAATTAAAAAAAAAAAAAAAGAAAAAAAAGAAAAAAAAAGAAAAACAAATCCCAGGATTTATTGGAATGTACACATCCTGGCCATCGGTATTTCTGATAGATTTTCAAGGTATAGCAGAGAGAAGACCAGATGGGAGAGAGATATGAATTTGCACAGTTATAAAAGCTGTGCACGTACAGATATTGTACCATGAAGCAGGGAGGTAAGAGTGCCTGTGTAAAAGATCTGTGCTATTGCATTCAGCTCTGTTCAATATTGCCAGCCACTAACTGACTGGAAGGAGTTGGAAGAAATCCCACAACGATTCAAAGACTGGAAAAAAAAACTTGGGGGAAAGACTCAGGCTCAAACCAAACATCTCATTAAGCATAAACTTAAAGTGTATGAGCTGTGCTGCAGATTTACATCTCCCTTTACAGCCCTGATAGGTGGCTTTAACAAAGGAACTACATATCAGGTTGAACAGTGCACATGTAAAACACTTCATTAGCCTGGAGCAGGAAGGGGCTTGGTTAGATCTGTGAGGAAACGGGATCAGAGTCTAGGAGCCCTTGGCCACCAAAAGGTGCATACTGGCTGCATCAAAATCACCAAGCAGTCATTTATTACCACAAGGCTGGGCTTCTGCATTCTTAGGCATGGAACAAAGGTCTGTGAAGTCTTAAACCAGCCAACATTATATAACAGAGAGAGGATGGCAGTGAAATCATGCCTTTTGGGTGTATCTTTTTAAGGTGAAAATTGGAAGGCTTTCAGATGGTCTTTCAAGAGGAGTTCATGTTGCTGGGGGTTTTAGGATAGGTTTGAATAAAGCAACAGAGAATGTATGTCTTTACATTGAAAGGCTCAGAGTTCTTCCCTATCCCAAGAATTCCTATAGTTACCACAGAACCTTCACAATTCAAGGTGGGAGGAACAGTTCCCTTCCGAGCTCTGAAATAATCTCTGTGTCTGTTCATAAAACAATTCCTGTGAGGCTGAATTCCTGATGCTGGTTTTCAGACAAAATAAACTTAATCTTTGAAGAATAGGGTTGTGGAATGCTGAACTGGAATCATAGATAAGGTGGGAATATCTCTTCAGTGTAACCAATTATTGTACTTATAACTGAGAATTATCTGAAGCAGAGAGCAGTTTGTTCTCTAAGAATGGTATTTTGGGGGAGTTAGCACTCAGTTCTTTTGGAAAGTCAAGAGGAGGTGAATACCCATCTCTTTACACTCTTAATCATTGGCACAGACTGAGAAGGGGATTTAAAATTTTTTAGTCAGAAATAGTAGGGAAAAAATCTCTCTTCTGGAAAAAATTAACACTTCAGTGTTTTGCTTAAATAATGACTCTAGACTTGTAATGTTTTAACCATCACAAGATTTTATAGCTAGTATTAGCAAATCACTGCAGATTTAATTTCATCATTCAGAAATAAATTAATGAAGAAAGTGTTGACTTTGGTAGGGACTTAGTCCTGGAAAATTAGAAGGCACTTTTCTGGGCTTTACTAGTCAATATCCACAAGAATTTAATAAAACCCTTGCATATATTATGAAATAAGTGACCGGGAAAGATCAAATGAGTGATGATTAGGGCAGAACTTCCCTTTACAAATCTTGATTGAACAAATTTTTCAAAGTCAGGTTTCTCATCAGAGGATTGAAGTCAGGATATAGGGTTAAATTATTCACATGAGTGAGTAGAGATCTTTCTTCTTTTTCCTCTTTCTCACTAACCTTTACAGTCCAGTTTTATGTTGTCCTGCTTTATTAATACCCTAGTGCTTTGCCTCTCCCAACAGGATGTTTCTATAAGATCTTTACATGCCAAACTGCTGCTTTCTTCATGCATTTACTTGGTTTTAACATTCAGCACTAAGTCCCCTTTGGAGATAGGTTTGCTGCAGCGGTTGTTAAATATTTTATGCATAGTACAATACAAAAGCTACCAAAAGAGGGCAACATATGAGCCAACAATAAGAAATGCATCCTGACAAGTTTACGGTTGTGTATTTGTGACACCCTCCCCCCCTTTTTTTTTGATAGAGAAAGAAATTTTAGCAGAGCTGGTCAGTAAATAGAATTTCCATCCTATGGGAAATTCCAGCACTTGGGGGAAAAGAGAAGGTGATAAAGTTTTCAGGGACTGAAAATTCCAAGAAAATATATTTGGCATGGTGGAAGTGTTCCATAAGTGTCAAATCATTCTCACACTAGAAAGCCCAAAGTTATAATGACATTAAAATATTCAATTTAGTAGGAGAAATGTTAAATATATGAATGTTATATAAAGTTCAAAACAAGATTAAACAAAACAAGGAACTACTTATATGTTTTCACTTTATGGAAAAAATAATTTAAATATAATTTACTGTAAATAATATTTTAATTTGTCCCCATTAAAAATGTCAAAATGAGTATGCTCTCAAAAAAGTAAGGTGATTAAGATGAAGTTGTATTTCCTTGAAGAATGTTTCCTCTGAACGTGGTTTATCTATCTTTTCTCTTCCTGCAATGCCTGAGAGAATTTCAAAATACTCTTAATAACCCTGCAAGGGACTAAGGTAAATTGGCTGCATCCCAGAACTGTCCCCAATGCTCTGTTTGTGAAGTGAGACAACGCCAAGTGCCCAAACACCAGGCGTGTGAGCTCTGGAGCTACTATACCCTGGACAACACTGAATGTGCACTCATTGCCAAATAGTTTATTATAAACAAAGGGTTTTTTAAACTATTCAATAGCACTCCAAGGAATCAGGCAGTCTTGAACACATGCCAGCATGGCAATGGGTACAATAAGCAAATAAAATCTACCTCACTTAGGGTAAATATTTGACTACAAATGTATTGAGAGCTCTTTAATTCTTTGTACACTTCTGTGATGAGAACCAGAGGAAAGGCAGTGGCGATGCAAGGACTGGAGGGTGATTTTTTTCTTCTCTTATCAGCTGCCCAGATAGGCTAGCTGCCAGTCAAATTAAAAACCTCACTGCAGGAAATGAATGGAGACCTGTAGGTGTAGAAATCTGCTGTTTGTACAGCTGCCTCAAGTTCTGCTAATGATCAACCAGAAACAGCCACATCTTCATGGAGATGTACAAAATTCTGTGGCAGTGTCCAGGAGGTTGATTACAGAAATCAGGGCATCCTCAGTTTTGGGTGGTTTTTTTTTTTTTTTTTTTTTTGTCTCTTTATTCAAAATGAAATTCTGCTTTCTGCCTGCCTCTGTTATGGCTTAGAATGCTGGAATGTGTCTGGAAAGGAAAGAGGGGAAGATCTATAATCTACTTGGAGGGCATGGAAATATTTGGAAAGTTTGGAAGTACTCACCCATTTTGAAGACAGGATGTTCTGCTTGCAAGAGCAATACCTTATCTTCTCTCATTTACCCACGTCCTGCTTTTGCATCTGTATTTCTGCAGATCCCAAAAGAAAAGATTTATTCTTCCTAGTCAGAAACAAGCAGAGGTTTCTGTCTGGAGGGTTTCTGTACTGTCTGATCTATCTCATGAACAACAACTTCACATCCTTCACCTAATGAAGGGCTGCAGAATCACAGGGTATCCACTGAGATGTTCAGGTTAGGAATGACAGCAGTGCACACTGTCTGTGTGGCTGGATCGAGTGTATTGACTCTAATCACAAGATTTTCAGACAGCTTCTGTATTCTGGTTATGCAGGAAGATATTTATACTCCTCTGCTTGTCCTTCATTTCTTGTACTGCTCATCTATTTTTGATTAATGTCTTGATACTCTCTGGCAGGCAATGATGCTACTTTTGGGACACAAACAAGGAACAGTATGGAATGTAACACAAATATTTTAATGGCATCGTGAGGTGTGCTTCATTATCTGGTTGTGTTTATTTGTAGGGAAAAAAAGGTAACTTGCATCCTTAAATATCCTTGCCTTGTGGGTATGAGCCTACATATCTGACTACCATCTAATATCGACACTTTAGCCAGGAGCCCAGGGACTGGTGTTTATTCAGAAAAGAATTGGCCTATGCACACAGACACACTGATTCTCACAAATGGTTCTGTGTATGCCTTGGCTTCTTCCCTTCTGCCAAATTCAAGCCTAAATTCTAGGAAGCAACAATAACACTAACAGGAACCACGTCAGACTTGAAAGTGATTGCTTTAGCTCTGTGAACACAAAACGGACTTCTTTTTTCTTCCTTAGAAGTGATTTTTAAACATGCCTTGGCTTCTCTGAGCCAGCATAGTTTCACCCTGCCAATCAGGTTGCGAAGATGAATCTGTTACCCCCTTTTGCAGATGTGGTATGTGAGCCTAGTTACATCACATTTCGAGACAGATGGATCTCTGAAGGAAGCCCCAGTATCCAGTCATGCTTTTTGCCCCTTGCTATTGATTCTTGTGGTTAGTCTGTTTCTGATTTTATTTTTCTGTGTAGTTTAAGGGTAAGTCTGTGGTTTGCCCCATGTGCCCAAATGAGGGAGCAAGGGTGCAGAAGACTGCCTGAAAATAAATAAATCAGAAACAGATAGACTAATTACAAGGATAAATGCCAAGAGATGGAGAACACACAGCATCCTCATGATCAGATACGCCTGGCCTGTTGGAGGAGGGATGGATGTTTCACTATGTGATGTAACCCTGCACCACATTGGAGAAGAGAGCCAGAGTGTCCTGTTCCTTGCCTGGCTGAGCAAAATCCTCTCATGTGGCTTGCCCACATGGCATGTCCCAGCATGGGGAGAAACAGCTTCCCTGAGGTAAGCGTGGGGAGGAGCAAGGCTGGGAAATCAGAACCTCGCTTCCCCAACGCCTGCCCCAACAGCCAGCAGGCTAAGCTGACACGAGGAAGGATGTAATCTGCTCCTGGTTGTTTCATGCTCAGGGCACATTACTTCCTTCCACAGAGTAAGAGGATAGTCATGGATGTCATCGTGACTCACGGTCTCCTGAGGCAGCATGGCTCTGTGCCATGCCTATAATCAGATGACCCTGGGGGTGAATTAGGAAGGCTTTTGATGTCATTCTCTGAGCGCTGCACCACAGGAGACAAAGACTTCTAAACGTAACATCAGACTATATCTTAAGCATAACCATGAAACTAACTTTGACTTGCCAGCAGCTGGTACAGACAGTGGCCTCCCTACACCGCTCTGGCACTTAGCATAAGAAATGTCATTATGTGGGTGGATTAGGCAGAACCTGTCAAAGTTGTGTGCGTGTTCTTTGGCTGTGTTTCCCTCCCCAGGCTAATAATGCTGAAGAGATGGGGAGTGGGTTGACACATTTTCTGGCATGTGTCATGTAACCCAGTGAAGTGGAGGACATGCCAATCACAAGACTTTTGTGCTTTAGTAAGGCACAAGCAGCAGGGACATGCTGCAGTGGCTATAGCAGACTTAATCCTCCCTGGATTCACACCCTTAGCTCCTTCATCGTGGTTACAGCTTCCCCAGGGTTCTCTGACAGACCCACAGGTATGTTTGGAGGAAAAGGTAAGGAGATGTATCCAGGTAGATATTGTTTAAACTCATGCTACCTACAGACCCTGAAGCTCTTTGCAACTTGGCTGATATGATTTCCAGAACCACTGAATTTAGCACAGGGGAAATATTCATTGCCTGTTTTTCAGTGTGCAGAAATGCTCTATACCAGTTCAGCAGAGGATACAAAGAATAACCATGCCTGATAAGAAGAGATTTTTAAGATAGAAGATTCTAAAGCAAGATAACTGGAGACTGATGAAATTTAGGACACAGCCTCTGTGTCTGGTTCCCTACACAGGAGTGAGAGGTCTTGATGTAAATATTGGGGTGAGAGAATTCCCACGGTCTAGCACAGTCTCAAGGTAAATCATCCTCAGGAGAATACAGAAGAACAGTGCATTCAGTCTCAGAGAAGTCTGGTTTTACACAGATGCTTGCTTAACACCCGTGCTGAGGAGATGAAGTTTACTCCCTGGGCTGAGGCAGTATGCCAGGTTGGTTCCTCACAAATCACCATCAGAGAAACAGAAGATAGAATGAGCATGTATGCCCTGTATGACAGAAATGCCATCTTCTGTCTCTGCCTGTGTGTTGCAAGCTATGTTTGGTTTTTGGGAAAAGATGCATCAGCTTAGGTGCCGACTGCACACCCCAAAGCACACAGGCTATAGGTCTGGTGTGACTTGTAGCAGGCAAAGCACTCAATTCACTGGTAAGAGTTACTGTACTATTTTCCTTGANACTACAGCTTAACAACAACTGCTACTCTGTTGCAGCATTTGTAGTATCTCAGGTCAAGAACTGTCATGCCCAGGTGCCATGTTCTCATTCCATGTAAAAATGAAGAGCAGTAGCTGCATTAGTGGTAAAAATATAACTCGGCAGGCATGGAGGCAACCTATGGAGGAGAGCTATGTGATAACCCTACAGGATGGGGGGTTCCTCCTCCCTTCACTTGCTGGTGTTGAGTCACAGTGGGGGATTGTATTAGGGGGTAACAGAAAGTGCCCCTTGGCTGTACCTCCTGCAAACACATCATTGATGTGACGTGGGTGCTGCCCAGTGTCACACACAGCTTGTCACCAGTTAGTCACTTGGGGACAGGAACCTGAGGGACTGCAATGCTCTGAGGGATGTCCTGTGCTGGTTATGCCATGGGGAGGAAGAGATAGAGGATAGTCATGAGATGGGAGATGACTCTGACAATTTATTCTTGCTTGTACTGCAAGAACACTTGTGTGAAGTTGAGAGAACCTGCATCAACGCAATGCCCGACACAGAATTTGTATTGTCCCATGACCAGTGTGACCCTGCTCACATTGCCAGATAACGTCACATCTCCAGTTGTGTAACACCACCATGCTCTCTAGATCCCAGGTCTTTAAACATTACTGAGCTGACTGTTTGTACCCTGTGGTGGGAATTCAAATATTGTTTATCAGTGGAAATGTTAACTATGTGTCCTTTTTTGGGAGTAAAGCAACCTGATTTCTCATATATCTGTGTATTGAAAGCAGAAACTCAGTGGAGAGAGCAAATGTGTGCCAGCAGGGAAAAAGGAAGAGCTTTCATCTATGAGTGAGTACACAACATGCAAGGTACAAAAAAGTGTTTTGGTAGATACCAGTGTTTTGCAATTCAAGGATCACATGATTTAAAAAAAAATTCCACTTCTACCATGGTATTTTTCATTTACAAACAAATAAAAATTAAGTTAAACTCTGTTCATTTATTGCTTTTATTTCTCCCCACCTTGTTTTGTTTTCCCTATTTTCTTGTATGGTAATGTGTATGATGTTTGGTTCCTTGTTTGCTTTTATTTGAAATAATTTTGCATGTAATTTTCTGAACTCTTGCAGAGCAGAGAGACTAGTAAATGTGTATGTTTATGCACCTTTGTGCATGTACAAAGAATGATGGATACTTAATGAAATGCACATCATAGCAATCCTTTCATGCTTAAGATCCCCAAACAGAAATTGTGAGTATTCAAATAAAATAGAACTGATCCAAAATGTACATATTTAGCTTAGATAATAGCAGTCCCCAGATATGTGCCTCTTTCTGCAGTTGGAAATCTGTCAGTTGAACAAAGAGCAGGATATAGTGTGAATCAGGCTGTCCTAAAAGCTTTATGTGATAGACACACTTTATGGAGTTAGTTCCATTTCTCTCACATTTCAAAAGCAGACTCAGAGCGTAGTTATCATGAAGACAGACTTCATAAAATAATTTTTTTGTAGTCAAGGACTGCAATCTTTTTTAGAAGTCAGAATACATGTTAAAAGAACAGTTTGTCCCAAGGCTTATGGTTCAGCTGTAGAAAGTTTCTTCTTGATCTATCTATATGAAAAATTGTTCCTGAAAAGTCATTGTGAATAAGGGTGTTTGTTATTTTTTCAGGGAGAAAAAATATAAATGAGCTGTAAAGCTCGTGTTGTTCTGAACTCTTTCTCTCCTCTTTCACCAATGAGTTCATCAAACAAAATTCCACAAGAAACAAATGTTATTATGAGATTAGCAGAATGAACACCAGAGTTCAGATACTAAACATTTTTTTAAAAAAACAGTGAGCTTAATGACATGAAGGAAGTTGTAGTTTAAACATCAAGGTCAATTATTTCGTTAAATATTATTTAAAAGTTCCTTGCCTTGAAACAAAACCAGAGCTATCCTTTTCCCAAAAATGCAAACAGATTATTCTGCCCTGTTTGTCAGCTTCACTAGATAACTTCTATTTGATCTTCAAATGAAAACAGTTTCTATTTCAGATTTATACAACAGGCTGCCTCTAAAAAGAAAAAAAAAAAGATCTTAAGGTTGGACTGCTGTTTACTTTCCCTTCTAATCCTGTGAGAAGATTTGCATAAGAAAAGCAAGTAGATTTGAGTCTAGCTCTTGCTGTCTACATCGAAAGCATGAGCATCAGTCAGTCCTCCCTATTTATTCAGACAGAAAACAATTGTTTTGTAAGTCAGGTGAGTAGAAAGTCTTTTCAGTAAGTTCAGCTGGGTTCTTCTAAAAGTAACAAGAACTACTTATCAAGACTAAGTGGTGTTTAAGTAAACAATTATAATAGTCAAACAATGAGAGGTTAAGACCTAAACCCCCCAGTTACATGTCTGTTTCTTCATGCCGTATACTTGGTTTAAAACAACACCCAGAACTGGTATTTCCTGGATCTTGCAAAGCAGCCCCTTGTATTTGCAGATAGCCTTCTCTCAATCCCTGACAGGGGGATTTCCGTGACCAGAGCAGTGCTGGGTAGTGGGGGAAGCTCTGGGTCTCAGGACCGAGCAAGTGCCCCCAGCTCCAAGCGTGACCCCTGGTGCAAACCAGTTCACTCCTCTGTAGAATGGGAACAGGGACTCATACCTACAACAGTGCCATGAAGCAGAGTAGTTTAATGTGTGCAATGTACTTGAATTTTTTTTGGGGGGGGTGTATAGAAAGACAAATTATTATTTTTTAGGAAGAGTATTAGAAAGGATATTTTGGATCATGGAGTCAAGTTCCTTGCTGTGGGTGGTAACCACATCTCAGATGCTGGTTCTCAAACCAGTCAAATTCCATCTTCCAGGTGCTTTGATTCCTTCCTGACCGTGGAAGGCCTTTCTGGGTCCTCACCACTCTGGTAGAGTGAAAGTGCTTTACTTTTTCCATCTTGAATCCCTTCCTGGACAGTTTGTTCCAATTCTTTCTCATATTTTATTTGGGAGAAGGGGAGGGAAACTGTCTCACAATTTTCAAATTCATTTGAATTTTTCTCTGAGCCTCGGACACCTGATGGAAAGACGCCAGCAACGCTGTAGGCTGGTTCGATGTACCAATAAAAATAAAATTAAATTAAAAAAACCCCAACCCTCGTGTAAGAAAAGCGCCATTCTTAGAAAGCTTCCAGCGTTCCAGCTAGAGCACAAACAGCTGCTTATTTAGGACTCTTCTCGGGTAAATCGACAGCCCCGGGCCAAAGGGGCCGCAGCTCTTGTGGTCTCGCACTAGCCCAGACCCCCCTCGGTGGGGGAACACACAGGGGAGAGAGGAAGGAACGAGCAGGGAGAAGGAACCATCCTCAAACCACGGCTGAAACTTCGCCTGTGGAGGGCCGACGCTCCGCTGGGTCGAACTAAGGCGGAGAAAGCTCGGCGGGACGCAGGTCCCCTCCCGGGTTCGGCCCCGCGTCCCCCGCCCGTCCCGCCGGGCTCGGCCCCGCGGCCCNGCCGGCCCCGAGGGCGGACGGGGCAGCGCGCCGCCGCCTGTCCCCGGCGAGCCTCGGCCACGAAGAGAAGCAGCCTGTGGGGCTGAAACGGTGGCGAGAGGGAGAGATTCGGGAGCACTTCGCCGGGGTGCGGGACAGACGCAGCGGTCCGTGTCCCTCGGCGACCCCTGTCCCTGCCTCCCACTGGTGAAGGAGTGCGTGCCCCCCGTGGAAATGCTGTGTGGCAGCAGCTCGCTGCCGGCACGCGGGGCACGGGCTGCTGCGGAGGGGTGCGGGCTGGAGCCAGGGCCAGGTGTGCCATCGGGAAATACCACCTCCAGCCCCGGATCGAAGGGCTTCCAGGCCATGGTTACACGGCTCGACAGGGGAGCAAACAGCCCGTCCCCATCCCCCCTTCGACTGCTACAGACCCCGCAGCCTTCAAGCCCAGTAAGGCTGAAGCAGCAACCACCAAACACCCTCGAAAAGAGCCTGTCGGACCTCTGAAACAGAAAAAAAAACCTGAACACCAAAGTGGGAGCGAACCAACAGGCCCACCAA
>WEIU01003310.1:109779-133823 GCA_013389925.1 Aegithalos caudatus
CGACCCCCGGACCCGGCCCCCAGCGAGCCCCGGCCATGAGCCTCGCGCTGTCCCCGAGGTGCGTCCGGCGTGTGCCCGGGGGACAACCCGCACACGGACAAAGGCGGACACAGAACCTTAACGCGGGGCGGGGAGGGGACGCGGGGCACAGAGCGGGACAGGGACTCGGAGTCCGAGTGACGGGCGGCGTCGGTGTCATCACCGTTGTGCTCTGCCCTGCTCGGCAAACAAGCAGCAGGGTTTTAGCTGCCTGCGGTTTCCATGGAGCCCTCCTGGCACGTCCCAGCAAAAACGTATGGCAGATGCCTTCATGGCGAGGCTGCAGCGGTCTCCCACTTTTTCTCAGAGCTCCCAGGTGGAGTGTTTTCAGATCCTTTACACTGCGTAGCTCAGCACCAGCAGTGCTTTTGGGAAACATGCTTCGTGCAATGACATCCCTATTTTGAAGCAGAATATTGAAGCGAAACTGTAGCAACACATATCTTTCAGTCCGAGCTGTCAGCTGGATGCACAGTTTTAAAAGCAGTGGCTTCCTGAAATGAAGAGATTTTTAAAAGCTCAGTTATTAAGAAACTCAAGCCACAAAGGTAATGGTAATGAGTGCTACATACTCTGCATACACACTCAAGTTTTGCACGTAGGATGCAGGCATGAAGTTGGGCCTGTACTTAAAAATATTCTAAAGCTACTTGTCAGAAATGTGCTAAAATGCTAAGCCATGGATTTAGTGACATGGATTATACTATCAGTCCTTCAACCTTAAGTTCATTTTTAAGTCCAAATTTCAGTCCTTTGAGAAAAGATAGGTGGAGAAGGAGGAGGAAGATAGTAGTATAATTGAAATGCTGACATTGCTAACCATGGCGGTGTGAATTCACTACTATAATAAGACCTCAGCTAGCAGCCTAATTCCAGAGAGGTGATGTTATCCAGTAATAATGTAATCAGTTTGTTGGCTGTAACAGGAACTGGGAATTACTTTATTTTATTGATATTTTTGGCCAAAATGTAAAAAAAAAAAAAAAAAAAAAGTAATGTATAAGATGCCAGGACTGAGGCATGAGAGCTACTTTTACTATTTAAAATAATAAACCAACAAATGTTCTTCACGAACATTTTTCACTTCAGTGCAGTTTTACAAAAGCACACTTAAAAAGGGACAGCTAGTGAGAATGCAAGCTTTCAAGCTAGGAATTGGAAGGCAGAAAGGCCCAAGGGTGTAACATTGCTAAAAGTTTTCAGAGAGGTCCCTAAAGCACAATGTTCACTTTACAAAGTAGTTTTCTCCTGGGTAATCACTGAATGAGTTTGCATTCATTTGCAGCTGCGAATTCAAGGGAAAAAAGGGACAGAAAATAAATGAAGAAGACAAATGCCCTGTTAGTAAATGATGATGCAACCATTAAGAAAATTGTGTCAGATATATGAAAAATTGGAATTGACTGCTTAAGCTTTCCGGTTTATATATTCAGGATTCCCCATCCCTCATATCTGTCTTTAATACTTATTTTTAAGGAGTAAATCTGAAAATTTTCTAGCCACCTGGTTCTCAAATTACAAATAATAGCAGAAGTGAATTAACTTGTAAGGTGAATGTACCAGTGGAACCTTATTAGTGAAATCTTCCAGAGAGGGTTAGTCAGGGCTGTTAGTGAGGTCAGAATTTCAGCCACTGTGAAGGTTTTGTTGTTGCAGAAAATTGCAAGGATAGACCATGTTATCCCTCTAATTCAGATTTAGATTTTGCTGTTGCTCTTGATTCTGTTCTGCCTGTTTAACCTTAACCAAAACTCACTGTGGTCAGTGAGTGGTTGGGGCCATGAATTCTTTGAAGGAGCAAATCTTAAGTTTTTCCATATTGCTAGGAAGCCTAGTAGTATCAAGACAAAGACATGTGAAAGTATGTGAAGACAATGAAAACAAAGTAATGAATATAGCCAAATCATAACTGCCATTATAACAGAGTGGCTTGTAAATAACAGAGCCCTACAAGAATACTTGGGTGTGTCTGAGTCAACCCATTTTGAAAACCCTATGATATGCAGCTGCAGAAATGACACAAATTTTTGAAAAACTGTCAACAAAACTTGAAATTTCATGAAAATCGTGTTTTCAAATACAAGCACTGTTCTGCATATAGATACAACACGTTGTCCAGAAACTCTTGAAAAGTAGGCAAAAACTGCTACAGTGACTACCTTGTTCATCTGATCTTCTTAAAGCACCATTAACCCTGTTTTAATACTTGCCATTTAACAAAGCATTATTATATGTATTACAACGATTTGTGAATGTGTGTAGTCTGGGCTGTGGAAAATCAGTGGTTGGCATTCACTGTCAGGCTTACATCCAAAAACATACAAGTTAATTTGCACTACATGACCATTGGCAGTTCAGAGTAATGAATTGGAAAAGGTATTTTGAGAATAGTTTCCAGAGCTGCCCTTGTACACTTGCTTGAAGCTAGAAAATAGATGTGATATAATGATAGCTGTTTTGGCTTTATTGTGGAAGATAATAACAACTTGTGACTACAGACTGGATGTGAAACAAAACTTTATGGCTGTATAGATTGGATGTGGTATGTCAGCAGTCATACAGGGTACTAATGGAAGCATTGTGTATTAGTTCTGTAAAAAGATTCAAACGACAATTAATTACTGTTTCTCACAAATACAAAATGAGAGGGCAATGAAAAATTAATTGAGGAAATTTATGTATGGATATGAAGCATGGTAGTCTGGATGCCAGCTGCCACACAGGAAATTCCCAAACCACTAATGGATGGAAATTTTGAGAACTTAACAGGTTAGGTTCCAAACAGTGTTTTCAGTTTGGCTTTTTTTTGTCATTAGGCCACGACAGAGAGATTACACTAGCACATTATAGACATTTTTGCTTCCTTGGTGCATTGTTCTTGAAGTCTTACCTCCTTTGTCATTACTCACAATTGCTTAGTTTTTTATTTTTAATACAAAATGTCACCTTTTTAATTGAGAGATTGAGTATGGTAGTGTGGAGGTCTGTCCTCATGTATAGAGCAGAAAAAGAAACAAGTGGAAGAGGAAAAGGAAAAGAAGAGGGTGTTTGGAGAGCACAGAAGACAGGAAATGTGGGGCTCACATTGGAATGACTGTTGATGGGACAGGACAGGCAGAAGGAGACCAGACCCCTTACTGTGGAGACAGCTGTGTTCAGAGTTTGCTATTTGATCAAACTGCTCCTTGTTTAACGTGCCCTGCTTTTCTCAGTGGGGATACAGCTTGGAATCTGTGTGAAATGGTGAAAGATTGAGAAAGTAAAGACAGAATGAAAAAGCAAGATGCAATTTCCTAATTTGTTTCTTTTCCATTTCTAAAGCCTGCCTAGCCCACACATCGGGTAGGGTATGCTTAGAATTTTGGAAAAAAACCTAAGCTGCAGCTGGAACAAAGTTGGAAATAAATTCCAGTAATTTTAAAGATGATAAAAATATTTGACCACTCCTTCTCCCTCCTCCCTCCAGAAAGTCCAACAAAATTGTCTACCCCATGGCAAATGTCTGACAACAACACGGTACGTGTATCTACTCTGAAATCAGAGTTCAGGATATATATATATATATATATATATGCAACTACAACTCATATTTTGTTCTTCTGATATTGTTTACCTGGAACTTTCACAACGTCGTAATTTTTAAAACTTTCTTTTTCACTCAATTTGCTTTGCTTTTGGGACAGAAAATCCCTCATGCAGTGTGGTCCAGGTTCTACTGAACCATGGATGTCTCATGCAGAGCCGTATCTTATTCCACACATGACTTACTCATGTTGCAAAAGTAGGGTGAGTAATGGATGCTGGAATTTAGCTCTATACTGCATTTTGCATCTGGGGTTTCTGTAATAGGTTCATGAAGTTCACAGACTACTGCTAGTAATTTCTTAATTTTTCTGCCTCCCATTCTTGCCTTTTCCTTCCATTTCTCCAGAGGTTTTATGCAGTCCTGGAGGACTTTACAACTTTGAGAAATTATGCAGAACTATATCAAAATGCTCCAAACACAGTATAAGCACACAGGGTGTATTTGTGCTGCAGAAATCTGGGTTTTGACTGGGCATGATTCCATATAGCTGTAGGGCTGTGGGTCAGCATTTCATCTTTACCAGCAGAAAGGTTTGCAGTGACTGCATGTCTTAGGGATGTACTCAATGTGCATAGAGGGCAAGAAGGGCTGGAGTATTTACATTGCAAGTGGGATGATTTAGATGGTACCCTGCAATGTCATCCTTGGATACACAGAGAGGAAAACTGATGTGCCTGTGATGCTCTCACATACATGCTACACACCCCCAAGTACAAGGACAATTTTGAATTTAGAGAGAAGCTCTCCAATGTGGTAAGCTGCTGATGTAGCACTTGCAGTGAGAAATATACTGGTCCAGAGAGAAATTTTAGGAGTATGCTCAGGTCAGACAAAGAGGATCTCAGAAAGAGCTGCAAAACAAACAAACAGAAGTGTTCAAACACACAAACAACTTATTATTTGATCTGGAAACAGAACAGAGGGGTTGCCTGTAGCTGCACTTTGCTCAAACTTCATTTGGGTTTGTGATGTAACTTTGTGTTAGTCTACATGGCTCATGTCAGACTCTGGACTGTGGGTTTTCTTACTGATGTTTCTGCAGCCTCTCAGGCTCCTGGGGCTACTGTGCAAGGGTCTGTTTGCTCAGAGATATCTATTCAGTGCAAAGAGGTGGTGACAGAAATTGCTGTTAATTGTTGCCATATGGTTGAAAGTTGGGGGTTGCTGTGCAAGCAAGTCTCCTCTGCTCTGTTCCAGTTCAAAGTTAAGCCACCTAAATGAAACTAGGGAAAAGTGTTAATACAGCTAGTGCTAGATCTCAAAAGAATAGAGATGTGGAGGAAGGTAACCAAACTTCAGACCCAGAGGGTGCATGCTGTTTAGATATGCTGAGTCCAATCTTGTGTCCCAATAAACAGATCACAGTCATTTGTGAAAAAGGTTCTCATGCTTTCCAGGTTAAGCTGGCTGTTTACTTTGTCTTTCTAACTAGTCAATAAAGCTCAAACAATGTTCTAGGAATTATCTTTGTATTAAAATTATCTTATTCCTTATGTGTCTAGGTCTATATTTGGATGTGAATTCTAGGACCTTGGATCCTAAAATATTTAGAGTCCAGTTAAATTTTGACATGAGAGCAACTGCATTATTTTTCTGTTCATTTTCCAAATCTGCAAACAAGTTTTTGTGCAAGACTACCGGCACTGAAACTCTCTTTGAAATAGACTTGTGGAAGTGCAAGAGTTCATAACCCTTCTGTTGCAGCAACTGGGAGTGCAGTCTGAACACTGAGTGCCTGCTGTAGTCAGAGGTGGTGAGCTCTTCCTTAGCTACTCCTGCAGAGCCCCAGGAAAGTCCAGCATTGCTGCCAGCTGCACGACAAAGGACACAGATAGTGCATACAACATCCTCCTCTAACCTGCCTGGAAAAATTAATAAGACACTTTCTTATTAAATTAAATTTGAATTAAAACACTTCCTGAGGCTGAACTTCAAACTCTTTAGCCTGAGAATGGATTCAGCAGCATCTTGTGAGCTTTGGAGCTCACTAGGTTCCGCTTATACAGCAATGGAGCAGTTTTCCTTTGTAACCTTTACTTTCTTGTTTATTTAATATGTATGAATTATTGCTGCTGACTCAGTATGTTAACAGTTATTTAAAGAATGGTCTGGTAAATTTTTTAGTTCATGTATGGATTATAAAATATAATATCTGTCACTATATTTTCTGGTCACTCACTTTATGTTAAGATTTCATTAATATGCTTTTCTTAAATAACAAACAGATCCTGCAGAGCTGGTTAGCCATGTGAGGACCATGTGGTGTAAGCAGTTATAAATACATCAGTAAAAAACATTCCAGAGAATTATAAATCACTATAATGTTCAACTCCAGTGGGTTGATGAATAGTATCTTTATTAACTTATTAACCACTTATCAAAATGATTTGCCTTGTACTTATACTTAGGTTTATCTTCTGTGTAAATTTTACATAAAGCCTGACTTTGTTTTCTTTTGCCAGACGTATTTATTTTTGAGTCAAAACTCAGTCTCTTTTGCAAAAAGCAGGAGAATCAAAGAGGCATAATAATCAGCCTAAACTCATCCAAAGCACTTTAAAAATAGCCAGCCCACCTACTGCACTGGGAGATTTTATAGTGCAGTGTACAGAAGCACAGTGTGGAGTAGCTAAGGAACTGTGCAATATGTAAGCTTTTCAAAATGTACTCGAGGCTGTGGCTCTCTAACCAGTACCAGATCTGTCCTTGCCAGGGCATCTGCCTCTCAGACTCCCACTGCCTTACAGATTGGTGCCCAGGGTGTTTAACTCTGCTTTCCATGAGAAACGGCCCTGCATGGATTTTTGTTTCCAAATCAGTGGCTCATAGTGGAGAGATCTGTGGCAGGAGGTGGTTGAGAAGAGTGAGACGGCGTTGCTGCTCAGTCGCTGGTGCAGTGGGTGGCGGTGCTCTGGCATTGTCACTTGGGCTGCTACACAGATGGCCTGTGTAAACTTGAGTAAAATTCTAGCAGATAGGTCTGCAAAGGGATGCAGGCACCCAACTGCGCTGTGTGGGCCTTGCTAGGCTCCATAAAACCATGCCCAGCTGTCATCTCAATTTGTGAGTGTCTGAGATCTGCCAGGGAGCAGGTTACAAACTGCTTGCAGGTTCTGGTAGGAGTCTTGGGGAAGACCTTTGCTGAACAAGTTTTCCCAGCAGAGTCCTTTACAAAACTGTTTGGGCCTCTCCTCATACAATGGTACTATTGGTGGATCCTCTTATCATCATGGTGAAATGTAAATACATGATATATACAGACACAAATTAAATTGTCCTAATTTTCAAAGACCATTTTTATCTTTTCCCCTGCTCTTTCTTCTCCAGCAGGATTCTTCTCTCTTATTATAAACCCTTGCTTGTGTGTTTCTCTATCAATTTTTTTTCAGTTTTACCTTTAATTGGTACACATAGTTGGCCAGTTTACCTAATTTCCCAATAAAGAGTTTATCGGTGAAAGAGTGCTTGGCGTGTGAACAGCACACATTGCAAAAGATGCAGCAGGAGGAAGGGCAGGATAGATGTGTATTACCACACCTCAGCTTAGGTCAGGTGGTCACATTGCTGTATCTGAGGGGAATCTTCCACCAAAATAAACTTTGAAGTTGACTAAAAAAAAAAAAAAAAAAAGGGGGGGGATTTTCCCATTGCAGATAAACAAATTGTACTATGCAGGGAAATGAGGTAAGTCAGAGTCTGCTGGTTTTCAGCATCACTCATAACTTGAAAAAAGAAGCATCTGTGGAGACCTTTAGATACCTTCAGTACCTAAAGGGACTGAAAAGGGAGCTGGAGAGGGACTTTTTACAAGGGCATGGAGTGATATGACAAGGGGTAATTGCTTTAAAGTGATAGAGGGCAGGTTTAGATTAGATATTGGGAACAATTTCTTCATTTTGAGGGTAATGACACACTGGTTGCTCAAGGAAGTTGTGGGTGCCCCATCCCTGGAAATGTTCAAAGCCAGGTTGGATAGGGTCTTGAGCACCCTGGTCTAGTGGTAGGTGTCCCTGCCCATGACAGGGGGTTTGGGACCAGATATCCTTTAGGGTTCTTTCCAGCCTAACCCATTCTATGATTCTATGATTTTAAAAGGGTTAACTACCTGTCATAAACTACATCTTATTAATGTAAAGCATCTTGGCATTTCCTTTTTGTTTCTGTCAGAGAATTTGATGAAACAGCTTTTGTTTGTTCATACTTTTCCTTCTTAACATTTGTATATCATCAGTATATATTTTCTTTTTTCTGCAAAAAAAAAAAAAAAGAGCTTGCACTTTGTTCTCTATGAAGACAGAAGTCAAGTCATCCTATTGCTTTAGATTATAATTTTTGTCTTGATTAAACTTGTAAACATAGACTTTTACTGCTCCCAACAACAAGGATTGTAAAGTTTACATGCTGATAATTGATAATTTATGTGTCTGTAGAATTTGATCACTATAGGAATGGAGTATGATATTAGGCTCTTAATACATTTTGTGGAGGAAAAAGCAATTGTTAGGGTGAATTTAAGTTAACACATGCAGCGAACTTCACTCTTTCCAAAGGGAAGGAAATTCTCTACTTTACAATTTTTTGAAGACTTTTGGTGCCCTGTGGTAGCAAATATGTTCTCAGGATGAGGGTTGTCTAGACTGTGCTCTCCAGATTATTGTAAGCATTTTATTCAGCTGAGAGCTGGAGCTCTGTAAATGGTTGGTGGGATTTGAAAGGACCTCAATGTGCAAGAGGAAAGAGGAACCTGCTGTAGATCTTTTGGGTCCTCAGCTGCCAAGCATATAAATATGGATAAGCATGTCCCACTGACTGCAGCAGAATTTCAAATTAAGTTTTTTTCAGAAGCTTTTCCAGAGTTGGGATTTTAAGCAGTTTCTGTGTTTAGCTACAGTGTACCAAAGAGCGTGTGCTCATACACTGAGCTTCCTTGAGCCAATGCAAAAAATCAGGGAGGCTGTTATGCAATTATTGCAGTATATCTTCCTGCTTGTAAGCCTTAATTCCACTCTGATTTTTTGATGTTCTTTGTTTAAATCCCTGAAAAGATGTCATTCTCTCTCTGAATGTGTTTTTCCTCCTAAACATAAGCTGTAAATACATACACAGATAATATTATGTGATATTTTGAGTCATCTGCTTGAAATTGTGTTTTATGCTAGACAAATTTAGAAAATTATCAAACCTCATAAGCTCAGAAATAAAAGCTCCTTGACTCATCTTTGCCACTGATATTGCAAGTTTTAACATGTAAGTGTATATGTAAAAGAAAAACGCCAGAGGTAACAGACAAGTTGAATTTTGTGGGGTTGTTACAGACACAGCGACATCTGGTTTTTATTGCAGTTAATGATTCCTAATATTATGTGCCATTTTGTGTTATATAACTATTTATTATTAATCTGCATCTCCTCTTACAAATCAGTTTTCAATTCTTTTTTCCCCCCAATCATGTACTGACAGAGCATGTGGGCATTTCTGCCTACTAAAATAAAACTAAAGGTGTTCCTCTATATTAAGAATTTTTGAAGTACTTAGAGATGGATTCTGTGTTCCCTGTGAAGTAACTGTTGCCCTAATCATTACCAGGAATTGAACCTGGAACCACCAGAGCTAGAGAATAGCTTGACAATTTGAGCTCAAAAAGGCTAAATCTTCTGGCTAACAATTGTAGTAGAGTCATGCCTTTTGTGGCTCTGGCAGTAGTTACTACTTGGAGAGGGAATTATGCTTGTGCAACTCAAAATTGTTAGTGAAATCCAAGGGAATTTGGGGGTTTGCAGGGAATGCAGGATTGGGCTCTTCCAGGAGCTTCCCAGTAAGCATGAAAGAGGTATTTTTTTGTTTGTGTGTGTGTCATGAGTAGTGAGAAATTGTAATGTCTGACAGTGTTCTGGCTAAGTGTGCTCTTCAGTTTTCCATTACTGGTGGTGTAGTCCATCAGTAAATCCTTTCAGGAGTAACCATATGGCATTTCCTAAACCCTTGTCTATGTATCATGTAAAACTCAGTATTACCACTCTAAAGAAAGACCTTGAAAAGTTAAATGCCATTGGAATTTAGTAATGTAGGCCACACTGTAAACTGTGGTTAAGTTGAGCTGAGGCCTTCTTTAGAGAAAGAACCTGTAATTGATTAAACCCTGCCTCTAGCTAGATAAAAATGAGTTGAAGTAAATTAATATAAAAACAGTTAAAAGCTTCCTTGTTGTTGTCAGTTTTCAGAATTAAACTTGTCAAGAGTCTGGCAGAAAGAGCTCAAAGGCAGAGCTGATCTAAACTGAAGAAAACAAACCCAAAGGAGCAAAGAGCAATGTGGACCTTCTCATTTTTGGTTGATTTAAATTAATTTTCTAGCTGAAGGCTGTGAGCTTTAAGATTCTTCCAACCCCTATGATTCTATAATTCTATGACTTCATGGCCTTCATTTCAACTTGCCAAGCCATTTTTCTTCAGACTACCATGATTTGTGTCTCATAGCCTTGTTTAACACAGAAATTTCTTCCATATTGTTTGGCCTATCTTCTCGTGGCCTTCATGAATCTTCTCTGACATTAAATGAGTGTAATTATTATGAGAACATAAACCAAAGGCAAAACTCAAAAAGGTAGTCTTGGATTCAGTAAGAAACTGTCTGAGAGAGAATTGAAATGGAGACAGCACAGCCTAAGAGCTAGAATGATGTCAGGCTTTTTGTTGGAATCTGCTTCCATCTGTTACTTTGCAAGGCATGTGGCCTCTGTGTCAAACTGTTTGTCCAACTGCAGGCTCACCTGCATCATGGTGGCAAGATGGTGCAACTTTCTGTAATTGATATGGACATAAATTCTGCATCCAAATGATGAGTGAAAAGTGAGACTATCTCTGACAAACGTTACCAAAGTGTTTATCAAAAAACAATGTTGATTTTACTTCGTGTCACACTGGAAACTCATTTCAGAACACATTTGGACTTGGACACCCTTTCTTAATATTTTTCCCCCGTATCCTTTTGTATATACAACTGGGCCAGGTTAGTGACCACAGGTATGAGTCTCCATTCCATTGCATTGGTTTTGTGCCAGAGTAACCCCGCTGTTTTTCACAGCATAAAAGTCTGATGAAATGTGGTGAAAAATTGATCCCATACATATTCTAATCTCTGAGTGACTTAATATTTAGTGCTAAAACATTTTCAACCTTTAAAAACAACACTTCTATCAGTCATGTTACAGATTTAAAGTCTGCTGTCTCACGACTTGCCAGAACTGCAGCAAATGCTGGGAAGCGAGTATGTCCTTAATCACAGCAAACCATGGGATATTTGATCCTTACATTTGACAGTCCTGTTGGAGGGTCAGCTAGTGCTCTTGTATATTGACCTCAATATTGAAACCTGCCTTTTCCCCCATCTCTATTTTAAGGTAAAATAATAGAATAATTTTCATAGGTGTAGGCTATTTTTTCCTTTTAAAAGTTACAGTTACCTTTAAATGGTAGCAATTCAAAATCTCTATCAGACTTGGAATCTTATGGATTGAAAGATAAATTAAGAGAGGCCTTCAGAAAGTAAAGAAGGCAGAAGTCAGGTGCAGGATGTTTTGTGGGTCTGCAGGTTGTTTTTGGCTACAGAAGTAAAACTTAAGTCTGTTGTTTTTACAACAGCATACATATTCTAAGTGTACATATTTCTATTATGACATACATACATGTATACATAGTCCCTCTACTGTTAACCAATCTACTGCTCTATTTGCAATATAAGGGAAGCATTGTGATATTTTTAGATTTCTGAATTCAGTGAGCCTGTTCCTTTTAAAATTAGTTGATAAAAGCTCCAGTTGATAGCAATAGTAGCAATCTCATTATTTTCAATGATCATAAGCTAGCACTCCTGACAACTAACTTGGGAAACTGAGACAGACTGTAGTGGCAAAGGAGAGATCATTGAGGAGATATCCACGTGTAAAAGGGATGTGGAATTCTCTTGGATTTGAGGCTTTGCTACACCACAGATTTCCTGCGTGGCTTTTAGATTACTTAATATGGTTGCCTTTGAATCTGTAAACTGGGCATAGCAGCACACCCTTATACAAAAAAGAGTGATGTGCTCAAATAGTGATCTGTAGCACATTTTGTGATTGGGGAGAGACTTCTTATGAGACTCAGATATAAGTTTGATCTGAAACAGTTGGGTAAATAGAACCAGTATTTAATTAATTATTAGTTAATTAGCTCAGTTAATCAGTAACTGATAGAGTAACAGCTGTTGCTCCTGCTTATTGTGTAAGGGAATTGTAGAATCACAGAATGGCCTGGGAAGAGACCTTAAATAAAGGAGCTGGGAGGCTTAGTCTCATGTAGTGCTCCTCATGGCACTGTAGTACCACAGCAAAGTAATGATGCTGCAAATCAATTATGCTTCTTTTCTTATATATATATATATATATTCAAATTGCTGCAGATTAGTGAGACATCAGTCCCTTCCAACTTGAGACATTCTTCAGATAAAATAGAAGTGTTTAAACATTAAGACTGAGGCATATTTAAGGCAATGAAACTTGGTTTAGCCAGTAACAAAAATGGTTATGTTAAACCACATTGTCTTGTGCTACTTAAGGACTGAGGATGTACAAAGACTGCTTCATTCAGCTGACATGTGGCAACTTGTTAAGCCTTGGTAAATTCAGCTCATGCAAAGGTGGAGATAAGAATTTGCTGTTATTCCTTCTGGTATCAACATCTCTGACTACAGGAAAACAAGTGTGGCAATATAAAGGTCTCAAGAAGTTTTATACTGGTTAACTGTACTCCTCCCTCCTTTTCTCCCTTTCACTTCTTGTTGATTTAAATTGGCTGAAGAAGAGAAATTCTGGTTAATGGGAAATCTTGTTTTCTTTAATTTATTTTTTAGGGGGGCAGGGGGAGATGTTTTTGGTCAAAATTGATCTAGGAAATGAAAAGAACTTTTTCTGCCAACTAGAAATTTTGCGAAAATTTCCTTCTGGAAACAACAAACATTTTATTTCTGAAATAAATGTGCTCTCTGGTTCCTGCAGCTTCTCAGTTAAAATGGCATTTGACAGGTGACTCTGACTATCAGCTCTGTAGAGTAGTTGCAGAGCTACACGCTATCAGTGGTGCTCTGGCAGCCCTGCTCTGTGGGCTGACTGGAAGTCTGTTGCAGGGCTTCCAAGCTCCTAGCTGGCAATCTGTTCTTACTGTTCAGCAATCAGAAAGTCTGGAAAATATTGGGATTTCCATGTTTTCTGCACCCTTGGTAAGAAGTTATTCCTTTTACTCTCAGAGTTTCCAGAACTTCCAGTTTAGGTAGCTGAAAGCATGAAAGCTTGGTGTTTTCTTTCTTTGGGACACTTGAGCAGATCTGCCACCTACTACTAAACTCACCTTTATTTCAAGTGAGCCACATCACACCTTGTTCTTCAGCACCAGCGTGATGTGCTGTGCTGTAGGATGCAGAAATAAGGGTCTCCTGTTTGAATATTTCACCCATCTCTTCTCTCTGGAAATGTACCTACCTGGCTTTCAACTAACTTGCTGCAGTAGGGGTAGCAATCCAGCTGTGGAAGTGTGGAATTTAGCGTGGGCTAATTCCTGCATGCAGTTTACCCAGCTTCTTTGGGTGTGTCCTGCATGGCTGCTAGACCACAATGGAAACTACCCACGCAGCTTCAAACAATGCTAATGAGGCGACCTCGCACCCACCACACCCAGGGACTGGAAGATTCTGGCCCATCTTGCAGAAAAGCACTGTGCAGAGTTACAGCATCTGGCTCTGGCTAGGCTGCAGGCACAGACTGTCTTTGAAACAAAAACAAAACCATGCACTATTTCTTCCCATAGTTTCATGACTAGATGCTGCAATGCACGCATGTGGGCAAGAGCAGGAAGAATGCACTCCACCAGTGATTGTGGAGGGACTTTAGTGGCTCAGCACCCTGCAGGATCTGCAGCTTGAGCTGATCCACAGCTTTTTCTAGTCACATCAAAGATTTCACACATCTTAAGCAGAGTTGGCACTTCCAATGTGAGAGCTACCTAAAAGGTGTCAGATTTGGCGTTCCAAATTGAAGTTTATCAGACATTCTTACAGGCAGATTGCAATTACACCTATGTTTAAGCCCTGAATATCCATACATTTCACCGGAGATGCGACTCTTTTCCAAGTCTCCTTACAAGAGTGATACAGATCTCCTGTGATTGACATACAGGTATAGAAAAAATGGATTTCTTGCAATCTTGCTTGTGTTGCTACAAATACACTTCTCATACTGAAGAACTAAGCACCTTCAACTTCTTTTATTGCCCTCATTACTCTTGCTCTGTGGATAGTTGGATGTGGCAGGAGACAGCAAATATTTTAGATGAAAAATGATAGAACAAAGCAAGAATTGGTTTCAATCTTCATTAGCACAGCAGGCCATTTCTGCATTTCACTTTTAGAAAGGCTTATTCTGACAATGTGAACGCTGAATGTACCTGATCTTTCATGGTTTAAGTGACCTTTGCATGAATGCATTGAGTTCTGCTTGTGCAAGTACCTGTGTGGGTAAACAGATTTGAGCCCATAAATACTGTTTTGGCTCTTCAGCTTGTCCTTGAAGATGTCTGCCAGCCTTAGACTTTTACAGCAGGAATCTTGCATAAGACCACATGTGCAAGAAAATCATCCATACAACATTTAAAACCCATTGTTTCTTCCATTAGTTAAGAGGAAACACAGACTAATTTCTTACTGAAAGTGTTTTTATGGCCTTCTCACAGCTTTGATGATCTTGTGGGAGCATATAATCATAAATTATTAAAAGGAAAGCTAAGCTGCTCAAAGCTAAACACATCAGCTATCTTGTTAAGGAGAAAAATGTATGTGAATGGATCAGTATGATTAAATCACTGCAAGACATCATAACCTTCTGTTGTGACTGCATGTAGGGAACCTGATAATTTTATTTGTCTCTGTCCTAAGGGAGCAGAAATGTATTTTTACACATGCATTTTATTACATATCGAAACATGATGCTCTAGGTGCAAAATGGGGCAAGAGAGTGTGTATGAACACATATGTACATACTTATGCATACACACATGTTCTTTTGGTACACTTCCTTCCAGATGCACTTGGAGTCCTGGCTGCTGTGAGGGTTTGGCAGCTTTCTTGTGCAGTGTGGGTGTTTATCATTCTACTGTGATTGTTCATGTTGTGATGAGTTTCCCCTTGGGTGCATTTTTCAGGCACATGTTCCTGTCAACCAAGGTCAATGCTGAGCCAGAGAAGCAGTGCACAGGTGCTGTGTCAGACTTAGCTTATTTCTTTTGGCTGCAGACAGTGACACTTCTTAATTTAACTTATGATTAAACCATTGCCCTGATACAAGTCCAAATAGAGTCTTTCTGCATGGATTTAAAAAAAAGATTCTTTACATAAACAAGGGAAGAAATTAGTGATTTCGTAAAAATAGACTCTCAAGACCTTTGATGCATGCTGTGATTTTTATAATTCCACGTGGGAGTAGCTCTTTGTTGCATAGGAGGTAGTTTCTTACTTTACTCTCACTAGGTATAGTGCTGGTGGCAGTGGAGAAAGCTCAGGGTGATGGGAGAGTTCATGACAAAGAATGATCTTTTTCTTCGTGGGCGGCAACCAGCTTCTAAACAAAAAAGCCCTAAGGAGGGAAATGCATCAGGGTCATTACAACTGTCATTTGGCACTTACTAACATGTATTCTTGAAAGAAACTGTTAACACAATTTTGCTGTTTCTTGCCAAGCAGTGAGGGCAAACTGGCAATGTTTTGAAGCCAGAATTGGACTGCAGGCTTTAGAGCTCCTCTCTAGGATCAGCTGATCAAGAATATATGGGAAACTGAACATGCTCAACCCTTTTACCCACAGAAATCCATACTTTTCCACTCACAAACATGTACTGTGTTTCTGTCCAGCTTCAGACGTGTAGTAGAGATCATGGAAAGGTCCATTTGGAATCAAATCTGGCAAGGGATGCCAAGGAAAAGAGGGGCTTCTTCAAGTACATCAGTAGCAAAAGGAACACTAGGGGAAATGTGGGCCTGCTGCTGAATAGGGTGGGTGCTGTGGTGTGAAGGATAGAGAGTACATGGGGTTACTGGATGTCTTGTTTGATTCAGTCTTTGCTGCTGAGGCCAGCTCTCAGGAATCACAGACTGTAGAGGCAAGAGTGAAAGTCTGGAGCAAGGATGACTTTCCCTTGGTTGAGCAGGATCAGATTAGTGATCATTTGGACAAACGTGACACCTGCAAATCCAGGTATCCCAATGGGGATGCACCCACCAGTGCTGAGGGAGCTGCCACACGTCATTGCTAAGGCACTCTCCGTGGTGATGGAGAATAGAAAAGGTGCCTGAGATCAGGCCACTCTCCGAAGTCATGGAGCACAGGGAAACATTGGAAGAAAGCCAATGTCACTCCAGTCTTCAAAAATGGCAAGAAAGTGGACCCAGGAAACTAAAGACCAGTCAGCCTCACCTTCATCTCTGGAGAAGAGATGGAACAACTCATTCTACATGTCATCTCTAAGCATGAGGGAGTAAAGAAAGTTATTAGGTGTAGTCAGCATAGATTCACCAAGGGGAAATCATGCTTGACCGACCTGATAGACTTCTAGGATGGACCAACTGGCTGGGTAGATGAGAGGAAAATGGTGGATGTTGTCTATCTTGACTTCAGCAAAGCTTTTAACACTGTTTTGCCTGGCATCTTCATGGACAAGCTCAGGAAGTGTGGGTTGAATGAATGGGCAGCTGGGCAGACTGAGAACTGAATGCATGTCAGAGTTCAGAGTTCTGTGATCAGCAGCAGAGTCCAGTTGGAGGCCTGCAGCCTGTGGTGTTACCCAGGGGTCAGCACTGGGTCCCATCTCATTCCTCTCATTCATCAGTGCCCTGGATGAAGGGACAGAGTGCAGCCTCAGCAAGTTTTCTGGTACTGCAAAACTGGGGGAGTGGCTGGTACCCCAGATAGCTGTTCTGCCATCCAGCAAAACCTGGACATGCTGGAGAGTTGTGTGGAGAGGGACCTAGTGAAGTTCAACAAAGGCAAATGCAGGATCTGCTGCTGGAGGGGGATAGCCTGTTGTACCAGTACAGACTGGGGACTGACCTGCTGGGAAGCAGCTCTGAGGAGAAGGACCTGAGGGTCTTGGTGGACCACAAGCTGTCCATGATCCAGCAGTGTTCCTAGGGGCCAAGAAGGACAATGGTATCCTGGAGTACATTAGGAAGAGAATTGCAAACAGGACAAGGGAGTTGATCCTGCCCCTTTACTCAGCCCTGGTGAGGGTGCATGTGGAGTTCTGTGTCCAGTTCTGGGCTCCTCTGTTCAAGAAAGACAAGCAACTTCTGTCATGGATCCAGCAGAAGTCAATAAAGATGATGAGGGGAGTCTGGGGCGTCTCTGTGAGGAGAGACTGAGGGAACTGGGCCTGTTAAGCCTTGAGAAGAGACAAGGGGATCTTAGTGCATACAAATGTCTTAGTGTGTATGCCAAGAGGATGGGGCCAGACTTTTCACTGGTGCCCAGTGACAGGACAAGAGACAATTGGCAAAAACTGAAACCCAGGGAGTTCCATCTGAATGAAGAAAGGTTCTTTGCTATGTGGGTGACAGACCACTGAAACAGGCTGCCCAGAGTGGTTGTGGAGTTTCCTTCTCTGGAGGTATTGAAAATTTTCCATGATTCTGTGCAACCTGCCATAGGTGCTTTAGCAGGGGGGATGGACTAGATGATCTCTAGTGGTCCCTCCCAACCCCAACTCTTCTGTAAGAGTTACCAGATTTTTGCCTTTCTTTGAATAACAGTAATAATAACTTATGATGTGGTTTTAAGATCAAAGATATTAATATTAACTGACTTGAAAGAAATTTATTCCTCCATTTAGACTTCATAATGGTTTTGCTTTCACTAGGAGTGGGTAAAAGGCTGATTCCAGTCTTGTTGGTCAGATTTTTCCTGTTTGGCCAGCACATACTGTCCAGAGTAAAGGAGGAGTTGAATAATCCTCCCAGGACCTTGTACTTTCTCTGTTTGTCCTGTTTTTCCGGGAATGAAAAGGCTAGAACTCGCCTCTCACTGTGTCTTAATTGACAAGATCCATGATGTGTGAGAAATTCAAGGTCTGAGAAGAGACACCTGTATCAGGAGACTATCACAATTTAGGGTTTGCTGTGACTCCAGTACTGCTGTTGTGCCATGGCCACATCAGCCTTTTTAGAAAGGCTGGTAGGTAAGCAATGATAGACTGGAGTACAAAATCAACAATTAAATATGAAAAGGGAAAAAAACCCTTTTTGTGGTTGTTTTGGTTTAATCCCAGCTGGCAACTAAATATCACGGACTTGACTTTCTCCTCACTAATTTCCTCCTTGTTAACTTCCCCCTCACTGGTGGGATGGAGAAACTGGAAAAAGGTAAAAGCCATGAGCTGAGAAAAGAGCACTTTAATAACTGAAAAAATAAGTAATATATAATAATAATAGTGAAAAAATGAGGGAGGGGGAATAAAATCCAAAAGAAACAAGTGATGCACAATACAGTTGCTCACCACCAGCTGACTGATGCCCAGCCCATCCTGCAGCAGCACCTAGCCCTTCCTGGCCAGCTCCCCTGTTTTATATACTGGGAATAGTATTCTATGGAATATCCCTTTGACCAGTTTGCTTCATCTGTCCTGGTCATGCCCCTCCCAGCTTCTTGTGCACCTCCTCACTGGCAGAGCATGTGAAACTGAAAAGTCCTTGACTTCAAGTGGGTACTGCTCAGCAACAGCTAAAACATCTGTGCTATCAACATAATTCTCATACTGAACCTAAACAACACTGTGCCAGCTGCCAGGAAGAAAATGAACTCTATCCCAGCTGAATCCAGGACAGTAGTGACAGGAGTGATTACAATGTTTCATTGAAGCTGGACATAGATATAAAATTGTATATTTATGCCATATATAAAAAAGGATATATAAACGGTGGGCTGGAATTTAGCTTGCTGTTTTTCCATTGCTACTTTCATTCATTTGGGCAGTTTAATTCTGATTCTGTATCACTAGGTTATGTAAACTAAATATTGCTTAAATGCTTGACTTCAGCAAGTTCACTGCAATCCACTCCAATACATTAAGCAACCTCCTTGAATGCTCACAGAACAGTTTTCTTATTAATCTGAGGGGCTTGTTTTGTTGATACTAAGTTGGTACTTTTTAATGTGCTTTTGAGTTTATTTGGAGCATTTGACTGTGCCAAGCTTTGCAAAACTGTAAGAAATGTAATTTAGTAACGGTACGGTATAGAATTTCTTGTATGTACTGTGAATGTTGGCACAGATGGAAACTGCATTAGGTGAACAGTGCTGAACTCAGAGTAATTTAGATTTTTTTTCCTTGCACACATAAAGAAAATTATAATGAACTCATTTACTTGAGGTCATTCTGGAATAAATCTACTTTAATCAATAATGTTAACCTACTGAGGTGTGTTACTGATAGAGCTGCATTTTATTACCTGCTTTGTAAACCACAAATAACAGAGAGAACCAGGTAAAGCTTTTTAGTTTCGGATGCAGGATGTGTGATGCAATCCACTACAGGGTTTATGAATATATGCACAGAGCATTTTTTTGAGCTACTGTACTTTGAAATCTGTGCCAGACATCTATGCAGCCAGACAGCAAACAAAGAAAAAGATACCTTAGGCCAGGAACCTCTACAGCACAGAGGGTTTTCCTCAGAGACTGGAAGGGGAATTGTAGCATGTGTAAAATCACAAAGGTTAGTAGGCCAACCAAAAGCAGCACCATGCCTGTGAGCTACATGTATGGGATCTGAAGTAATTGGGAGTTTTGCAACTAATTTCAAGAGAGGTAGGACTGCCCCAAGTGTTTTGACAGCAGTTTCATTCCATTCCATATCAACTGATTTGCTTCAGATTTAGTCATGGATACACAAGGTGAATTTCATCTGCTGTCAAAGAAGATTGTGAAATTTTATATGTTGTGCTTAATTCAAAAAATATTTTCCTTTGACTACCAAATACTTCATGAAAATTTTACCTCAGTCTATGTAAAAGTGCTTTGTAACTGAGCCATGTTCTGATGCTATTGAACACAGATTCCAATGCACAATAAAGAATTCTAATTGCAGTGAATATTAAATGCAGATTCTTTCAGATCCCAAGATGGAACTTTGTAGTTTAAAGTTTTGATATGTGGCTTGCATGTTTTTAGAAATTTTGTGAAATTAATGAACAGATTGAAGAAAACACTGTGATATTTTGATTTTTTTTTCCTCCAAAGCCAAACATAAGGTTAAAAGCAAAGCTGCACAATTGGTTTTAGACTTTAAGAAGGCTTGAAGGATTATTTCCCATTCTTCAGTTGCAAGTGAATATAGCAACTAAGTAAAAAATAATTCTGGAAATGGAATATTGAGCATAAAATGTATTCACAGAAAGAAAGGCTTCTGAAATATGGTAATACTTCTGATTTTGATTTGACGTTTGAGGTGTGAAAGTTTTTTATTCATTTAGTTTTCAGGTGATTTATTTTTGATCCACTTGTAATAATGATTATTATGACGTGAGTACAATAATGTAGTGGCCAGCTAATGACAGTCTTCTGCACCATCAAAATCAATTTGTCATGCCTGTTGGGAAATGTAGTTTCAGGTCTTTTCTTCCCATTGTAATGAAAAACACCCATCGTGTCAAAAGTTGTTTTCCTTGTCTGTCAAACAGTACAATAGAGAAATTTGGAGAGGTTTTAGTACTCTTAACTTCCTTCTTTGGAACCAAGTTCTTTGGTATGAACACTGGCTCTGCTGAAGCAGGAAAACTAATGTTCTGCTGGAGGTAGAGAAGAGACTAAGTAGCAGAAGACTAATTGCAGAGAAGGCAAATTGGAGAAAAACTGCAAAAGGGGACTTCTTCCTGTGGATATTTGTAATCCAGGGGGTTCAGTCTCTGAGCATCATCGAAAATCTGAGGGGACTGGAAGGAAGTCTGACAGTTTGTACCAGTGATATGCTGTCTGGGAAAACAAGAAGTATCACCAAGAACTGGTCCTTGCATTTCGGTGGCAGTTTTGCAGAAAGAATACTCAGAACTGTAACTGATCTATTTAAAGGTCTTAGTCATACTGACATTGTCCTGTCTTAGTCTCTTTTCTTCCTGTCATTGCCTGAAAAGTAAAGAAAATGGTAATCATGTTTCTATCTTCCTGCTTCACTTGATAGGAGTGTGCTATAGTTGAAGGACTGGTGCAGTGCTGTGCAGAGTAGGGAGAAACCAAGTTTACAGTATAATATTGATCTTCCAGCTCTTTTATAATATAGAAATAGAAAAAAGTGATCCCTCTACATGAAAGGGATTTTCTTAACAGAGGTGTTTGAGGTTCTGTGTTTTCCTCAGGGTTCGTCACAGGGGTCACACATCAACAATCTTCAGCTGTAAATAGCTGAATGAGACCTGTTAAATCCAAGAAATTTTTTTTTTCAGAAATGCAGTAATCATAAGAAGCTCCGGACAAGAGAGGTGATTAACCTTGCAAAGATTGTGACAGCTGCATGGGAGCAACTGACCCTGATTATGTAAATAAGACATTTTCATGCCAAGGGCTGGATTTGCTCCCTCCCTGGCAAGCTAATGGCCAAAACTAGTTAACTAGTTTACTAGTTTGAGAACAGAGTTAGTCCTGAATCCCCAGTGTCCCTGCTCTTTATATGCTTGGGGTTATATGGTGGTCATATGTCTGGATTGTAAAAAGATGATTAAGGTTCTTTAAGCACAGTACTAAAACCAGAAAATTAAGGGCCCATTGGCTCTTTACAGGAAGCCTATTGAACTAATACCAACAAAGCTTTTTTTTTCCCATTTTAACTAACATGGCTTTGTTTGTTTTAGCTGCTTTTGTTGTAATTCACTCTGGCTTTTTCTCAACTCTTGCACTTTGCCTTTGTGATCTCTGTTTTCTTTCCATCCAGAGTTTCCTTTTCTATGCTTCTCTCAGGCAGATTCCTTCCATCCACTACAAGAATAAGTCTCAAATCAATTGTTGATTGAAATCTTGGTTCCCTGGGTGTTTCTCTCTGCTGCCTTTAGTAGTGTCAGGATTCAAGATACATTTGTTTTTCTTTCTTGCCATTACACAAATAATGCTCCCCAGTAGGACTTTGAAGTTCATATTGTATTCATTAATAAGATTTTAAATCTTTTTGAGACAGTCTCTCCTAGCCCTTCTTCACCAGCAGGATGCGTAGCCCATTGCATATGATTTGGTTCTGGGAGTGGGGCCAGGGAGCAAGGGAATGGGGCTGGGCCAGGAAGCAGGAATAACTGCTTCCCTAAGTGTAGGAAAAGGGATTTCTGGGTCCAAGCTTGTGAGGGTTGAGAAGGTGAGAAGTGCTGTCATCTGCATTGAGCAGGGCAGGGAGTAGGGTCTGTTGGGACCCTAGGAAGGTCACAAGTTTTGAACCAACTGTGATTTCAAAAGTTGGTTTGACCAAACCGGGATGAACTGTTTCCAGCACAGTTTTGGCTACCCACAACCTCTGTTGGCTAAGTCCTGTATTCCTCATGCCAGTGCATTGCCCAATGATGTCAGTGGGTGTTTTTGGGTTTGCAAGGAATGCAGGAATGGCATCTCTGAAAACAGAATCTGTATAGTAGAAACATTCTAAAACAGAACGATGTTTTGCAGAAGCTTCCCTGAAACATTTTAGCAAGAAAACTAGGCTCCTTCAGGCCCTTGCCTATTGTTTTTATGAATTATCCTTGCAGGTAGCTTGCATTCTTCAATGCTGTCATCAAGCACTTTTGTAAAATGCTTCTGAAGGCAAATAATTCAGGAGACTTTTTGACCAAGACAGCGTACACCAATTGCCTGGATACCACTGAAGTTTGCAACATTTCAGAAGTACTTTTTTGAATTATGCCTTGCCAGATCATCATGGATATTCTAGTGGATCTTTTGTGGAGCTGATAATATCTCTCAATTGTTGAGGATTTTAGCTTTAATTGACTTTTGTCCTAGAATTTAACA
The DNA here is from genome assembly GCA_013389925.1 of Aegithalos caudatus. Lineage (NCBI taxonomy): Eukaryota > Metazoa > Chordata > Aves > Passeriformes > Aegithalidae > Aegithalos > Aegithalos caudatus. Next base: position 132,459 of record WEIU01003310.1, read on the forward strand.
GTATGCTCTTGTGCCTTCATTGGCCTTTGCTAATGTTTTTATTAGTTGTTCAAGTGGAGTGGAGTCACCATACTTCTTCCAAGAGTATTTTCTGCCAGGGTCAATAGCATGGCTCTCTTTCACATTTCTTCTCATTTTTGGCAAAGGAGTAAAAGGAGTAGACTTTTTTTTTGTTTGTTTGTTTTTGTTTTGTTTTGTTTTACTCAGTGGCATGTAAAGTCTGAGAGAGAAATTTGGTTCTTTGTAGTAGAGGTGTCACACATGGTATGAAGCAATGCCTTTGTCAGTGGGTCTGTAATAGACTCATTGCTGGGTCTTACAATCTGCAAGTGCTTTCCATGCCCTTCTGCAAAGAACTGATTATAGTTTGATGCAAAGAATAGTGTTACCTTTTCTAACACAATGCTCTAAATATTCAGGGATTCCTTGTTAAGAGTCTGACAAGCTTAACAAATTCACCAGGTTTATCCCCAGGTACCTTTAGGAGAAAAGCTTCTGAAACGTGTCAGCTAGTTAGATGTTAGTTTTCAAATGTCCTGAACACCAGCGGGTTCTGCTGTGGCAGTGTGTTGAATCAATTTCCACGTAGCCTTCAGCCACTGCTGTGTGTTGGCTTTTGTCAAACTGTGACAACCCCAACTGTGTTGGGGTTTCCCTACCTTCTGAGACAAATGTCACTGGCCTTTTCTGACCTTGCCTTGTTGTCACACATGAGATTTTGAAAGGTCTTTTGAAATTACTTGGCTTCTCCCTTGGTACAATAATATTGCAGAGTACTACTTCCTGGATTTTCCTGCTAGAACATAACAGTTTTTACAGTGGTAAAGTTTAAAATAGAATTTGAAATACTTGGCATCGGGATAGAGGTTTTTGCATGCAATATATCAATCAATGTGACTTACTAAACCCCTAAAAAGAGTGGCTTGTGCAAGAAACTGCATATTCCCTAGTAAATCATAGAAATGTAGGAATGGGAAGGAGCTCAGGCAACCAGTCCATCTCTCTGTTTTGTGGCTGAGCCAAGGACTATTTTTGACAGTGATGTATCTAACTTTTCCATAATGGACTCCAGTGATGAGGATTCCATGACCAGCCTTGGTGAGCTGTTCCAGTGTATGGCTGTTTTTGTTAGTTATTTTGTTCTAATAGCCAACAAATCTTCTTTTTACCACACGGTAAGCAGAGCTATTCTTCTAACCTTGCTGAACCTGAGGAACAGTTGATCACTGTCATATTTATTACAGCATCTTGCATATTTGAAGACTTATGTCTTCCCTCAGTCTCTTTTCTAGACTAAACAAATCCAAATCTTTCAGCTTTTCTTCCTAGATTGTATATTCCAACCTGTTTTTTTTTTGTTTTTTT
>WEIU01003310.1:136520-178181 GCA_013389925.1 Aegithalos caudatus
ATATATATGCTATAGCAAGGGGATGCTGATTTTTTTTCTGAAGACCTCTGTGATTATTGAGAACTCTGTGATTTAGGATTATTTACAGGAGGGCTAAGTGTTACTGTTATTTTCTTGTAGTCAGTTCATCAGTGGCTGATAAGTAAAGAATGTAACTTGGTAAGATGTTGCCGGCAAAGAGAATTTTTGCAATAATATTTGCATTTTCACTACCTTTTCAAGGGACTCTTCAATTTGTACAGAAGAGAACAAGCTTTACAAGGACAGCATTCACTGCTACATATGCTGATTTAAAATTTCAAAGGAGTAGCTTCTTGAGCAGAACTTCAGTAGTGGTGCATTTAGTTTAACATATGTTCACTGTAAATTTGTTAGTGTGGAAGATGTCAGAAAAATGAGAAACTTAGAAACCTTGATCAAGGCATCAAGACAATGGGACACATCATTTTGACACAGGAATTTTTATGGATTGCATGAGTCTGGCTATACTCCAGAATTAGTTCCAGGCTGAATTATGGTTCCATTCTGTATCTTCCTTCATGGTAGAAACCTGAGTAGAGTGGTTGTTACACTGAATTGTATTACGTGCACTGTTTAAGCACACTGAGTACAGTACATGATTATGACTCTATTTTTAAGTACACTTCTCTTTTATGTGTTTTTACTTAGAATGGTTCTGTAGGTTAGTGTTGGACACAACCCGTAGACACAGTGTGTGTGGTTCTAGAAGGGAAGTCATATAATCTGCCAGTGCTGAGCATAAAGAAGGGGGGAAGTGCTCTCCAAACTGTATGAAAAGAATGCACGAGTAAGCATAATATTTTTACTTATTTTTTTGCCATTACAGCTGCTACTTTTATCCCAGGAAAAGAAATGATCAGTAAAGATAAGGTGATGGCTGAAAGTCTCCATGTTTCCATAGATATGCAGCTTTCTGGCAGAATAACGCAATTCTTTGTGCAGGTAACTGAATCACCAGAACTAGTGAGCTAGAATAATGTGAGGAATTATATTTATCAATGTGAGGAATTATATTTAAATGTCTCTTTAGTGCTTAGGATATCTCTAGGTGTCACTGGCATTTGCCTGCCTTCCCACCTATCTTTTCTCCCTCTGTGCCAATCCTTTCTGGGCTAATTTCTGCTAGTGAAATACCCATGGAACCTATCAGTCTATTTCTGAGTTTGTGCCACCTGTCTGTGTCCTGACCACATCAATCCCTGTGGGGTTCAGCCCACATCTTAAAACTGCGGGAAATGTGTTCTCATCCTCCTTCTTTTCTGTCTTGCTTGTGGTTACAGAAAAAGAAGTGTGTGGAGAATATGTATAATTTCATCAGAAAAAGGCCCATTTTGTGGTGTTGAATCAAGCATTCCTTAGGGTTCTTACCTTTCAGTCAGTAGATGCTGAGATTTTTTTGCCTGTTTTGGTGAATTAAAACATCTTTTCACCAGGAGAATGATATTACAATATCCAGGGCTGGGGTTTTTGTACTTGATGCTTTCCTACTTATGTTCCTGCTGAATTTTTCCAATGCAGTTTCTGGAGGGGTAAAAAAAGAAAGATTTCTAGAAAATCTATCTTACAATACTTACTACAGAGGAAAGAGAGGTAGATCTATTAATTGAGACTAATAGGCATCTAGAAAGTGAAATAGTATTTTTTGAAAAGGAAGAAAATAAAAAGGGGTGTGTGTGTGTATGGATGGTGGGCAGGACAGTGGGAACCTGCTTTGGCATCTTGGTGGCTGACTTTCTGCTGGCAGGAATAGGTTAAAAGTCTCTCAGCAGCAGAAGAACAGAAAAGCAAGGCTGAGACTGAGCCATTTGTGAGTGTGTATCTATGTGTGTGTGTGTGCAATCTTATGCTGCACTTGTCTTTGTGTTTCCTAATGGCTGGTTTAAGCAGCTTCCTGCTTAGTTTGCTGGTGTCTGTGTATTCCATTTCAATGTGCCTAGAGGCCTCTGATTGATTTATGTGTTGCTGCCAGCTTGAGACAGCTAATGTGGTTATCACCTCCAGCTGTTTACCCCACCCTTAAAGAGCTGAATAACTCCAGTGGTTCAGCAGCTGGTTTGTGACCAGCTCAAATATCAGCTCAGGGAGAGTGAGGGGATACTTGGGCACAGTAGCCTCACCAGCTGTCTGAGGCTGAGCCATCTCTTCTTGTTCCTGTGAGCCAGTGTCCCCTCACATGGCACAGAGTGGGAACAAAGCAATTCTGTGGACAGGTACCCTTTTGGATATAGCCTAGATACACAAGAAATAAATGTTATAGTGCTGAAGGTAGCTGTTCATCTCAGTTAAACTGCCTAAACTCTGTGTTTAATGAGGAGCCTCATTTTCAGATTCTAGATTGGGCAGTGTTAAGACTAGGAAAACCCATTTGGAATATACCTGGAAATGGGCTCCTCAGGAATGTCACTTTGAAGGGAAGACATCAGAGACTGGGATTCAGTTACTTAATTATGTCTCTTTTCATAACTCTAAGTGGAGAAATGGATACTCTTTTACAGTATAGAGCATTTCTAATGACTCAAAATAGGCCAAATAATGGGGCATCCTAACCTGTTCGTTCCTGCCCTGTTTTTGCAGCTGCCTCCAACTCATGTAGAAAAGGGCAAAGTTCCTCTTAATTACCCAAATAAAAGTTAATTTCTCCAAGTGTTCACCTACTGCCTATTGGCTTTTTGCAATGTGTCTAGAGTCACTTGACTTAGGGTTCTTATTTTAGTGTTATAATTTAGAGAGAAGAGAAAATTCTGGGTAGAGATGTCAATAGCACAAATTGCTCTGGGTTTCTGGGAAATGTCTAGCTGATACAAACTTGTGTAAGCAAATCTCTATGAAAAGCTATTCTAAATTAGAGTTTACAAGTTGAAGAAAAATCTTATGTTTTCTTTTTCTCTCCAGGTTAGAATTACAAAGGTAAAGACATATAAATAATGTTTTTCCTTGAAACTTTTATCTAGTTATTTTCCATTTCTTTATTTTTCTTTTTTTACAGTCTCCATGCTTATATAACAGCTTTCAAGGGGAAGCTGCTAACAAGCCCATCTGATTGTTTGTGCCAGCTGTTTTAGTGGAGGCATGCTGGATGTGACTGAGCTCCACCTTCTTTGTTGAGGTACATTATATGAGAGACACCATAATATATGGTTCAGTCAGAATGATAGCTGCTTAACCTCTCAGTACTCTTTTCATTAATTCTTTCTTGGATCAGTTATTGTGTTTTGTCTGTCACAAAAGTGGGTTGAAAACTGCTCTGGGCATGGAATGTGTCATTCATTTAAACAACATCAAGGCGCACTGTTCATGTTTAATTATTACTTTAATGCAAGTGCTAAACTGTTTTCAGTTACATCTAACAAACATGTTTTCTGGGTCTGGTTGCTGGCTGACCTCAAGTAAGGGCATGTTAGGCTAAGCCTTGAAATGCTGCATCAAGCTGTCATCTCAAATAGAAGTGAGCTCATTCATCCTCCCGTGAACTATCATATAGATGAACCGATGGAAGCAGGATATATTAACTGCCCACCACAAAGGACATTGCAGTGTGCTGACTTATGATGAGCAAATTCTAGAGTAATCCTATTGATGATGCTTAAAAACATCTGTTCACAGCGTTGCAGTAGCTAAGCTAGGAATACTGTGTAGTAGATGAAAGCCACCTGTTGATGAAATCTTTAAAAATGATATATAAATATTTCTGTTGGTGCTGTTGCATCAGTTCTTTTTCAGGATATCCATTATGGCATGACACATTCATTTAGAAATGGTCAGAATATTTATAGGCCCAGTTCCTGTAGAACATGAGCATGTGACCAACGCTCTTACTTTCAGTTGCTCAAAAAACCAGTTTGATGCAAAGTTAGAAGTGAATGTAATGCTAAGTTAACTTTAATGACAGAGAGAAAAAAATATATAAGATTTTTTTCAGAATAAGGTACATGTAGAAAGCAAGGTCTAAGCTGTGTCTGTTTGAGAGATCATTCTAAAAGATTAGGAAGAAACCACACAATACCTAATGCCTTGGTAATGGTAGGATTTGCTGGGTTTTGACATGCTCCAAATAAATTACTTCTGAGCAATAGATTTTGGGACATTTACAATCACTTTGTAGGGCTGATGCACTTCAATCTGAAACTAAGTCAGAGGGCACATCCACTTCAATTGACCTAACATTCACCCTGATATCATCATTACTTTATCTCAGCAGTTGAATAATATAATGACAGCACTCCTATAAGGATGCAGACCTGACTTAAAACTTCCTACAGGCATGATCCTAAGGCTTGAGAGACTTGTTTGTTTCTAAGTAACATCTGTTGGGAAAATCCATTATATCTGTCAGTGGATTTGTTTTGACATCTAAGACCAAACTTTCCAGGGTTCTCATTTTTATTTTCTTACTTCCTGCCTATCTTTCCTGTTTCTCCACTGAAGTGATGCTCATCACTACCCTTTCTTCCTGCCAGTGGCAGTGGGAGCAGCCAGCAGGGCTTGGCTTGACAAGTACCAAATGAAGCTTATATGTGCCAGGAATGTCTGCCTGTGTTAGTGACAGCCACTAGCTTACCAGTTATTGTACCAGAGTCTTTTGAAAGAGAATTTGTAAGTGGGAATGACTGTGAAACCAGTTGTCTTTTGCTGCCCTTAATGTAGAACCATTAAGAGCTTTAAAATTTCAACTCAACTTTTGAGTTTGAAGAAAGCTCTCTTTGTAAATTTCCTGGCCCAGAGTGCTCTTACTTCATGTTCTTGCCATGGTACTCTGTTGGTTTGTCGTGGTTCTAAGGAATAAATCCTGTTTTAAATTTCCTTGGTTTCTTATAACAAAGGGCTCTGGAGGAAAGAAAATCTTTTAATCCTCCCAGCAATAACCTGACATGACCTTCTAAATACACTATTAACTCAAAAATATTAGCAATATTTTGTAGCTGTCTTAAGAAGAGCTTACAATAGAGATGGACCAAATATTTAAAAGAATAATTATACTTCGTTCTGAGGAAATTAGTATCCATAACACAATTACACATTTAAAAGGGGCTAAATGTTAAAAACTATTTAAAAAGCCAGGCAGTAGGGTATTGTTCAGTAGCACTGGCAAACAACAGACAGTTTTCTGCATGGTCTTTCTAGGCTTGTGATTTCCTGACTGCCTTAGCACAAATTACTTGCCTTCTCTGTGTTCTTTAGTTACTCCAATCTATTTTTCCTTTCCTTCATAACTGTTTAGCTTTCAGAAGATGTCCAAGACCTTTTTTAATGTGCTCAATATGAGATACTTCTTAGAAGATCTGCAGGAGGAGACAGTTTTCTGCAAACCTGGCCTCTCTGCTATGTCAGTAGGCTGCCAAGAGTCACACACAGCTTAAATATCAAATAGGTGTTCTATAAAAATTGAACACTGTTGTACTAGTATAAGTACATTAACCTAACTAATCTGGAAAGAAAATTATGACAGTAAAAAATTACAAAGATAACAACTTAAAATTAGGTATCCAACACTATACTCTGACTGGGAGCAGGGAGGTGAACCTCAGTGTGGGATGCAGAGTAGAAAAATTCAGAGAAAAGTCAGTAGGAAAAACTAGAGAAAAGAAATTCAAGCTTGTTTTCTGTCTCTTTGGTTAAAATTCCTGAATTCAGAGATAAAATAGGGGTTTGGAGCTTGATTTTTCTGTTACTTTTATGCTTCTCAGGTATGCATTTTGGTATGCAGCAAGTAGAAATTGTGCATTCCCTCATTAAAATACTTGCTAAATCCTGCAGACTTTAGTCAGCCGTTCTCCATCATGAATTTGAATTAAATATCTGATCTAAACCTAGTGAAGTCAGTGAGAGTCTTTCAATTGCTTCAAGCACAAATTGCAAATTAACAGCTAGATCCACAGAAGGACATGAGGGATACGATGCCCCAAACTAGGATGTACACAGGTATCCCCTGCTGCTATGTGCCAGCTGGTTACCTTGGAGTTGGTAATAACCATGCTGTCTCTCTTGAGAGGAGAGTATTCCAAGGGTGGAATTCCCACTTTGAATTCAGATTTGAACCCAGATGAACAGTTCAAATGGAAGCATATGCTTGGTGCCAACTCCTCCTCGTGGTGTGAGAACAGTTTTGGACCAAGAAGTATAATGTAGAATCAGTAAGGTGGGAAAGGACCACTGGAGGTCATCTAGTTCAACCTCCCTGCTCAAGAAGCATGTCCTGCAGCACATTATTCAGGATTATGTCCAGACAGCTTTTGAATATCTCCAGAGAAGGAAACTCCACACCCTCTCTGGTTAATCTGTCCAACAAGTCAAGAAGTTCTACCTTACGTTTAGGTGGGACCCCTTGTGCTTCAGTTTCTGCTCATTGCCTCTTGTTCTATTTCTTGGCATCATTGAGCAGAGCCTGTCTCCATCCTCTTGCATAGTACAGGGTGGGATCATGGTAGGAGTGTGGCAGGAACAGTCAGGTGTGGATTACCTGGGTCTTTGATGTCCCACTTTTGCAGCCCAGGCCCTCTGTCATGGCAGAAGACAATGGTTGGTGTTGTGGAGGCAGCTCCACTGGCTATAGTACTGCTGGCTCTAACAGCATGTCCCTGTTGTGACAAGCACAATGGCTGTACTGTCCCTGCTCCCAGCCATGATCAGTCTTCCAGCAGCTATCACTTTCCCCCAAAACTTTCTGCTTTTTTTTAAGGGTTTGTACTACTGTGTTCACTAGCCTCTGCAAACTCCTCTCTGGACTGTCTTGTTCTGTTATGTTATGTTCCTCTGACAAGAAGTAGTTACAGCAAGCAAAGTCCAACTCCTGCTTCTATGTTTGACTCTGGAGGAGATCCCTCAGGCTGCACTGGCCAGTTGATTCTCCAACCTTGTCATGCTGATTCGTGTTTTAGCCTGTAGCTTCTATTGTTATATTTATTGCTAAACAAAAGGAGTATTTTCTTGCTCCCTCAGACTGAGTAGAAGATAGTTATGTCCACCAGCTTCCATGAGCTTTGTGGCTGCTGGCTGCTCAGAAAGCTTGCTTGCTGAGCACCACCTCATCTCCAGCAAGGCAGGGTGCAAAAAGCCTGATGGCCTGGCAAATTCAGTAATTTTATCCAAGCCCATATGGATCTTATATTATTCATGGCTTCTGATGGGCTGCATATTCCTCACTGATTTAGTGGTTGACTTGTGATATTTTTCGATGAGTCAAATCTCTGTAATAGTGACACTACATCCATGTATGTGGTAAATGTAAAAGAAAACAGATGTCTATAAAAATCACTGAGTTTGATTTGGAACGATGAACAGTATTGTGATTAATCATAGCTGTACAGCTCATGCGTAGTATTTTTACAGGATGGGATAGAAATTGCTTGTTTCACACCTATATGATTTCTATCCTAATATTTGGACTCAGTCAAATAAAGTTAAGTATTGGACTGTTTATTTGGGGAGAAATGGCACAATTACTACAGAGTTTTGAAACTTCTAGTACAGTCATGCAACCTTGAATTCACTTCAGCATTGATTTTTTTTCTGGCAATATCTGCACTGTGCTCATATGTAAAAGGAAATAAACAGTAGCCAATGAGTAAGTGTCATCTACAAATGTGGGAAGAGACTGTAGCAGTTGCTCCCCAATAGATTTCTCCCAATAAAATGTAAATGTTTTTAGTTTTGTTCTTACAAGTTGCCTCAGACCAAAGCTAAAACATTTGCTGAACTCTAGATTAAGGACAGAATCCTAATGCAGATTTAATCAGACACTCTGAAGCACAGTTACAAAATTCCTGAGATCGGAAGGCAAAGAATTTCGCAAAAAATAAGTATCAGCCAAGTCCTATTCCTGTAAGACTGGAGGTTGAATAATGGAAGAGCAGTGGCAGAAAGTAATAGCTGAACACAGAAAAATGAAAGGTCTGACCCTATGAACTAGCTTTAAGGTCATGGACAGGATCTTACAAAATCAACACAAATTCATTACTGGAAGAAGCTAGAATAAAATCTTAAACACAGGGCAAGTGTGATGAGTCAGATCTGGTCAAGTGGTGTATACGTGCAAAATCCTGAATAAAAATAATCAAATTAACATGCAGTGAAAAGAGAATTTCCATAATGAAGCCTGTAGTTTCCTGAAGAGACTTCTCTAGATTGCTAAGCATGGTTTGGACAAGTCACAAGACAAAAGAACTCCTTTTTTTCTTCAAGGTTCTGTGTGCTCTGTAACAGGATTTTGGGAGATGGAGAGACAGTTTGCAGTGCAGACATATTCTTTTGCTGGATTACTTTCTTTGGTTTCAGGATTGAGGAACTCATATTCTGTGGAATCCTCTTAAAACCTTGTCCTCCAGCTTAAATAATGACTATAGAATGTTCTAAACACAGTAATGAAGATTTGGCTTTTGTTTTACAGAAGTATATGAGGTGTATGTTGGTAAATGGACACTGAGTGTAGGTGTTAACTATCTTTCATTTTTTTGTACTACTTTTTGAAAGATGATATTTCTCAGAATAATGTGAGAAGGCTTGGAGCACTGATTTATTCCTGTTGGCAAATGACTTCAAATTGCAGTAATTTAGAAATCTTGAGGTTCTTTCTATATTTGGATTTGTACATTCTGCAGGCTTTTAGTACAAATATATGAATCTTTGGTAATTACTTTAATTCTTGAATAGAACTTTAACTGAACTAAATACATGAATGTACCTTACAGGGCTCAGGCTTTGTGAGACATTTCTGCTAAATCGGCTTATGAATTTCCTTTTGATGAGCTTAATTGTTGACAGATTTTTCAAAAGCCAACAACAGCTTGCTTTGCTAGCTAGTATTCACGTGAACTGGATAGTCTTGTGAAGTCCTTTATGCAATTTGCATAATATTTTTCTTTTACTGTAAGATGAAGTGAAATCCTTTGAGTGAACCTAACAATGTTAGACATTGTAAAGACATCAATCCAAATAAAATTTAAAAACCAGAAAAGTTACCCTCCCAGCCTGCTCGTCAACATCTCAGAATATGCAGAGCTAGAAAAAATAGACTTTTTTCTTAAAAAATATTTTTCCTCCAGAGGACTATTAGAAAAAGGTCCTAAATAATGGTATGTGATCTCCTAATGAATATATTGTGAAGATACTTTGTGAGTTTCTTCAGGAGTCCAGTAAATTGAATTTTCATTTGAGATCCCTCAAATCAGAATGTATTACATATGCAAATCTACTCATTAAATCAACAAAATACATAAGCCATTTTGTCTGTTGGTGTGAAACAGATAGATAAATTTTGCATCCTACCTACCCAGAAATTTTTGTGTTGGTGGTAATAGTCTGGAATGTCTGTCTTTAAATTCTGCTGTCTGGAAGCATAGGTGGGAAGAGGATGAAATGTGAGCTAAGCAGAATCTCTGTCCATAATGACAGTTGTGGATGTCTGAGTGAAGTGAAGCATGTAGAAGCCTCAAAAATAACTGACCCTGTTTTTCTCCAAACATTTCTGAAGAATTCTGTTCCGTTAATAATGCCTTAAAAGTAAAAAAGACTAGGATCTGTGGATTCTAGCCAAATGAGGCCACATCCTACAGTCCTTGCTTTGTCTTACTGGAGTAAATTTCCCATGTACTCATGATAAGATGAGGGGGGGTGAAGGACTGAGTAAAGGTGGCAGGATGGGAAATGGTTTGTCACCTCCGAGACTGCATTTACAAACTGCTGGAACCACAAATGAGCTCAGTGTTTAGCAAGATGGTGGATGCCAGCATGAAGCTTGGAAGTGCCAATTTTAATTAAAAACTGCATTTTAAAATCAGGTTCCTAGTTAACAATGGGTGGGAAATTCTTCCCACCGTGTAAGCTTTCTGAATGCTGTATTGACTGTCAAGATGGGTACAGCTTCTCCTTCCACAAAAGTCCTGCTACCATCATCTTCCCTGTCACCTCCCCCTACCAGAAGAAAAAGACTACATTGTTTGTGGAATGTCTCCTGGTTCATGTCCTGCATTTAGGCCAGAATAGACAGATTTTATTTTGTCCTCCCCATCCCCCTTCCTTCATTGTTAACAATGGAGTGAACACATGAGATTAACATGGCTCTTGACATGGCTCAGTTGTTCACCATTTGGAAACTACTGGTTTTTTGGTTGTATAACTGTAAGAGGAAAAAAAAAAGTGTAAAAAGATTCAGTCATTTTCTGTTTATTCCACAAACAGGGAGAACAGAATACTAGGGAGGGAGAACAGAATACTAGGGGAGAGATGGGGGAAGCCAACAACAAAAAACAAATTAGTTTAAGAACCAGCATGTTCCCCTTACTTTAAGGAACACAGTAAACATTTCAAAAGTGCATGCCAGCTCATTATCTAACCCAGTCTTCATTGACTTCATGAAAAACAGCAGCAGTTAAGCAATGTTTGCCAAAAGCAAATTTGGGTACATGCATTGCTAAAAAAAATGTGACATCCGTTCTGTACAGGTTCCTTAATCTGCCATGCAGGGGCAAATCAACATTTCATCATTATAATTTCTCTCTGTTGTTTAGTCCTTTCATGATTGCTCTTCTAGTCTGTTTTGATCATTGTTTATCAAACAGTCTGGTATGACGTATGATTTGAACTGTTAGCCAGAAACAAACCTCTGCAAGCATTTAAATAGGCAGAGATAACTTTGGTTAATATAATCTCAAGTGTAGTATCTGTTTGCAAGTATCTTTCTTGCAAATCTTACTGTTGGAAAAAATCTTAAGTGGATGTGGAATATTTATTAATTCCTTTTAAATTCCTTTTTCAAGATTGAATATTTAATTTGTCACTATTTTAATATATTTTAAAAAACTGGCTCTGTTTTCTAGTTCAGGAATAACCCAGGTATCTTTCTTTTTCAGTGAGTTTGGTGTGGCATATTGCAGTTTACAGTTACATTGTTAAAAATACTGTGATAAAGCATTGGAATATGCTTTACATTCAAGTATTGCCATTTATTGTGATATGGCAAATGATACAGCATATTTAATTAGTTGTTCCTTATAGATAAGCTCTGATAACATTCCTCTGTTTGATCAAAGTATATAATTTTACAAATATTTTGAATCATATTGAACTTTTCTTCTTTTGGGAGCAACTCTTAGTCAAGAGAAAGGCAAGCATCTATTGAAAAATGGTTTTATTAAATAGCTTAAAGAAAAAGTTCCCCTCAGAAACCATACAGGATTTTCCCCAGAGTCCTCACATTTTCTGCTGTGCATGTTTGTGTCCTGTGGGCATTGATTTCTTTCATCTAAAGTCTCTGCCTTCAAAATTATCAGGTCATTTAAGACTGCTTTGCTTTGCTTTGGAATCAATGTACTCCTCTGCCATATCTTTAAAATTCGGAGTTGCTGTGCAGATCTGATCATTAGTTTTTCTAATCCACATATAGTATGTCATACTCCTACATTTTATGAGCAAAATAAAAATGCTTGTTTGTTCGTTTCTTATATATAAAATTCCCAAATTTTAAATTTTTATTTTTAAAAACCAGAAACCCTCTGATTCAGAATTTCTTAATGAAATGGAGAGCTCTGTTGGTAGAAAATGATGCCACTTGCTTATGTTTTTGAAACATTTATCTTCTTTTACCATGGGGAGAAAGAAAACAGCTGGTGAAAATAGGATTTCAAAATGGGAGAAAAAAGTTAAATAAACACCCACTTGACATTTTATCAAAAGCTGGAAAATGCTGGTAAAATTTATCTTTGCTAATTTTCCTTGTCCTCAGAAGTGCTCTTGTGATTGTTGAATTTGTAAATCCTCATGAGGACCAGGTGACAGAATGCAGATTGAATTTTCTTCTTTTTCTTTTTCTTTTTACTCTGGGGTGATATGTTTGATTTTTTTAAGGTAGTTATATCCAAACAAGACTATATCAATATGTTCCAATATTTATTTCAGGCTTTTCTTTATGAAGCAAGGATTGCTTCACTCCCACGGTGTGGTTACTTCAGTAAACGTAGCCCAATCAGGGAAGGATGCTGACATGGAAAGTCAAGGTGTTACACTTTGAAGGCAGTTTTTAAACAACAGGAGAAAGAGCATTAACATTGTCAGTCAAAATAACTGCACCTTAGCTGTTATTGTTGCTGGGGGAAATGTCAGAGGAAGAGTATAAGAGGAGCAGTACATGTTTGTACCAAAGGTCTCAGCACATTTTTCCTGATGGCAGCCAGCAGAAGGTGCTCAGGAGAAACATAAGAAGGAGGGCAAGTACAGAGTGATTCTTCCAGCTTCTGACACTCGGCAGTTTTGGGACTCCCTGTGCTGAAGTTGCATCTTAAGCATTGTTTTTATGAACCACTGAGTGAGGAAGCAACAATAGGAACAATGGATCACTGTTCAGCATCAGTGGCAACTGCGCCTAGAAATAAGTAACAGTGCCACTTCAAAATGCTTGACATGGACAACTGAGACAGAAGAGCCAGGAAATTATGGTAGTGCTAAAGCCACACCCATGGCCAGAGGCAACATGTCACAGCTCCTCCAAGTTGTAAACTCCTTGGGAGCTGAGAATCCCTACCATGCAGAGAGGTAGGAGCCAAACTCATCATTATATAATGCAGCAAATTCTGCCCATGTGGTATCTTAATGGGATATGCTGTCCTGTTCTTCAGTGTAGGGTTTCCTGCCTGTGTGTTCCTGCTGACATTTTTGGTGAGAGCTGGCTGACTTTGCCTCATACCAGTACATGATGCCACCAGTCACCTGATCTCTTGAGGTTGACTTCTGCATTCTCTTGGAGTTACTGTCTCATTCTCTAGTTCAAGGATCTGCCTCATGTAGGATGAAAGCAATCCCATGTCTTTTCCTCTGGCAGGCCTCTTTGTGGCCTCCCCAATAAGTCTCTGCATAACACTTCCAGCACAATGCTTGCTCTAATATGTGATCAACTGTGTGTTTCTTTCCACGGAGAATCATTTGGAAAATGACACAGTCTGAAGAATAATGGGAATTCAAAATCTGGCTCCAAATTTCCTCATGAACCAGTCTGCTCCTCTGCATCTGCAGAAAGGGACAGGTGGGTTACTGCAGAGAGCTTGGGAAGCCCCTCCTCAGTGAGCCCCACTGTTAGCCAGTCTCTTGACTCTGAATGAGGCAGTGACTCCTGCTGAGTTCCTGCAAGTATTTTGCGTGCAGCACTTCTCCCTGCAGAGTGGCAACATGCTGGGACACAAAATAGAAGGTCCTGTCCTGGTGTGAGCCCTGCACAGAACGGGGGGGGGGCAGTTTTGAGGGATAGGAACTGAGCTGTATTGGTGTTGTGGGTAGTTCCTGCTGTGTTTTGGAGACAGCGTGTGTACGTTTGAAGTTTGCTTGGGGATGCAGGGTAATGTGCCAACACAGGTTTTTGAATAGTTCCTTGGGGCACAAATAGCCCCATTCATTGCAGCAGATGGCTCTGAGCATAACCCAGCTGCTGGACCATCGTCATCTGCATGCACAGCTCTTCCCTGTTTTACTTGATTTTGGTCTCACAAGAATGTTACTGAACCCCACGTAAATTTTGCTGCGGCAAGGACTGTGTTAAATCATCAAAAAATGTCAGGAGCTGAGGCTAGGTAAGAATGAAAATTGCAACAGTGTCCATAGTAGTAACAAATGAAATGAGTTTTTCCTGTCATCTCTCTCCCTTGTCCTGAAACTGAGGTGTTGTGAATGGCAGGCCTTGTTTCCTTTTGCAGTATGATTATTTTTACTACACCCTTTATCTTTGTCTTTTGGAAAGAGCAAATAAAAACAAAGCTTTGCTTCACGTTTTTGCTTGAAGATAAACCAGGACATTTTAACAGAGTAACTTTAAATAACTGTTTACTTTTACATTGACCATGGCCAATTGTCAGGGCTGCAGCTACATGGCTAAACTCCCATATATTTTAATAAGAATTTAGGGGTCAACGTTTTTGAAAGTGTGAGAAGGATGGCATTGGTGCAAAGCACTGGGTATGCTGCCCACTTTGCCTGAGAGAACTGCAAGACTAAAAGTCCAGCTGATGTCTGTCAGTCCCAGGGAATTGGCAGGAAACAATCTGTGAAAAACACTGATGTACACAGTTATGTGAGGAGAGTTTTTCTGTATTTTTTTTTTCATGGATAAACTTTTACTACCTGCTAAATTTAGACTCTTAGACTCATTTCTGCAAAGCCAGAGCTGAACCACACCCTTCCAATGTGAAGAGCTGTTGCACTAAATACTTGTGCTTCTCAGAGGGCTCAGTCAAATGAGGACAAGATTGCAGGCAGGTGCAATTTCCTTTTAGAAAATTGATAGATGGTGCTTCTGCATTCTGTAATGTGTTGGGTTTAGTCTTTACAAAATACAGCTTGCATTCTGTTGTAACTAGTAACAAATCACACATCTGGAACAAAGAGGAATGTAGCTGAGTAATATATTATATTTATCTGCAATCTGGTTCATATCCCCTGGTTCCTTTCAAATTTAACTGTGCAACAAATGTACTCCCAGTCTTCATTTTATCACTTGTTATAATGTTTAACAAAGGTCACTGTGACCCAGAGGAAGCTTAAGAGGAAAGTGTTATGGTGGATCTTGGAAATGGTGTTTAACTATGATGATTGTGGCATGAAGCCAAACCCAGCTCTCCTGTGTGTATTTAATTTGTTCTCTTTATTTTTCCTTATGCTGGGCTGGATTCAATCATGGAGCCACATATATGGATGAGGCAGAAATGTTCTGTAATTAGTACATCATTCTTCTCTGATGCCTTTTTTCAAAAGCATACTTTAAATTGTTTACTTTTTTCTGTGGCTGGATTGTTGAATTAATAACAAAAACGCAGCCACTGTTGAAAAAAGTCTTCCAGTGCATGCCTAAAATATTTAATTCTGTGCTTAATAACCACCATCTTGTCAAATCTGGTGAAAAACTTTTTTTTAATGGGGACTAACTTGCTCAGGTCACTAAATTCAACCATAATGTCCTTGTTTTTTTTAATTTGTGGTTTTATCAGTTAAGAATTTGCCTGTTTAAATCTGTCTGATTAGGCTGGTGCAAAGTAATTTTTTTTTTGTGGTTCAGAAATGCCAAGGCTATATTGATTTCCAAAATATTCAGATATAAATAGTTGCTCATATTATTAAGATTTGTTATGGCTCTGTAAGACACCTTGGTGCTGTGTTTATCAAGTTGTTTGTGCTGAGATTTTACTAATACATGGATTACTGTACTGTTGTATTGATTATGATTTCTGTTTCCTCTGAGGAAGAAATTACCTGCAGTACCTCAAAAGTGTGTGTTCAGAAACATGGCATACAAAAATTATGTCATGTCCAGTGAAAGATGTTAATGTCTTTGAAACGTAATCAATTTTCTACCTTTTCTCTAACTACACTCAGAGCACTTTCTCCATTCTTCTGTTATTGTTCCTGCAGTGAAGAGATTTTTGGCACTTGGACATATTTAATACATGCAGTTTTTTATCCTATGCCCATTTGATGTAAACATCCTGCATTTCTGTCTTTCATATTTGCAAATATATATATACATACATATGGATTACTGATTTTTTTCCATGAGTTCTTTAGTGCTATAAGTAATACTTGAAGCTTTACATCTATGCAAAGTCAAAAGACAAGATCCAAAAAGTCAAACATACAAGCTCAGATGAACTTAGCTGCTAATAAGCCAGTTTGAACATGTGGGGGATTTTTAAATTTTATTTTTGTGAAGGTGGGGGTTACTTTTACAAAGAAAAGTATTTTGGTGATTGCATAGCTCAAGTTATGTAATTTTTGTTCTAAATGTAAATATTCTTGTTTTGCTTCTAACTGCATCATATACCTCTTCTGGCAGATTGTAGATTTCCATGTCTTCTGTGATGACATTCTTCCTATTCATGCACATAGATCTGATCATTATTGTAGAGTCAGTCAATGGAAGGCTAAAATCCCTTTAAAAAGACATTAATCACATTAAAATTTGTTACCAGTCTGTTCACAACAGCTACAGGACATGTGTATCAAATCACAGTATATTAGTAATACATTTTCAGTATGCTTTCATTTCCTACCTCCCTCCTACCATTGTGTATTGGGCTACAAAAACAACTGTTGTCTCTAATCAAAGTAAGAAAATGTAGTATTCATGGTTTCAGGATGCCATGAGCAATGAACAGTACATTTCCTGTGGTTCTGTGATTAGTTTGTACTAAAGTATATTACAAATGTAGCTCTAACACTGTCTCCAGTTAAGAAAAAATAGGAAAATGTATCAAGCCCTTTATTTGCCAGAATCACACTGAGTAAAAGTTTAACTATTGTGTCAAGGCTATCTTCTCAACAACACAACAGGCAAACTGAAGTGAATTAGAGAACAAAGTACAAATGTGTTTGCAACCAACATTTCCATGAGATAATTCATATTTCACTGTGTACTTACGGGATGCTACTGTGTCACTTGGTTGATGTATACATGCTGAGTAGCTAAGGGAGGGGGAATCATGTTGTAGCCTTACTTCCCTCATGGACTCATGGCCCTTTCATCACATGTTGCAAAATCCAAATCCAGCTAATTTCTGCCTGTTTTAGGTATAATTACCCCTGTTTCAAGCAGTGTATACAATCACAAATGTTAGAATTTCACTTAGCTGTGAGTGAGCTGCCTAGTGTGTTGGCCATTCTGACCATGGCAGCCAAGGTGGCCAGCTCACAGAAGTGACCTCTGGTCAACAGCAAAGTCACTGTGAAGAGACCTTAGAGACATGTCTAGGCCCTGTTAAAGTTAATGATGGTTTTGCTGTTTACTCTGGTTGCTTCGGAATTTATAAAATTATCTGTTTTCTCAGGGCATTATGTACAAGTAGGTCTCTTCTGCAGTGGCACTGATGACGTGGGACTTGGGATGAGGGAGTTTGCAAAGGGCCAAGAGCAGATCATTGAAAACTTCCTTTCTGGACCATAGAAACCAACAGGCATTTCTGAAAATACCAGTAAGAAGATGAATCATGTTATCTGGTATATCTTAGAACTTCTGATTAAGTATTTAAGAATTTATCTCAAAATATGCCAATTCTTTTAACTGACGTATCACTACATTGGTTTAGTAGTACAATCATCTTTTATTATCTTGCATGGTTCTGTGGAACAAAACCCATAAAAATTTGCAGGATGATCTAAATACCATTTAAAAAAATTCATATTATTAATTTAAATGCCAGAAGAACCACAGAAGAATTTTAATCTTATTAAGGAAATATATATTTAAAGATATTAATACTTGGCTTCTGCTTGTCAAAACAGAATTAAAACAAGGTGTAAATGTGTTTGTAGTTAACTCCCAGAGGACTTGGTGTCAGAAGAAAGGTCACCCTGTCTTGTCCTTTTTAGGAAGGTGGCTTCTACCAGATGAAAGCTCAGAAATGGCAATTGCCATTCACGTAAATGACTAGCAGGTTTATCCTGGCTTTCTCTGGGGCCATCTTGACTTTTGGCAAGAGGCAAAAAGCAGGACTATAAGAAAATAGTAGTTCTCATGGGAACAGTAAAAATATGTTCGTATTGTTTAATTCTTTCATAACATGCTAAATTAATTTATTTGTTGAATCTTTTAAAGTATTATGCCATTGGGGAATGTGTTTTTCATATAGCAGCCTTAAAAATATATTAAAGTTTTAGAGAGAACAGTCACAGTGTAAACATCACTGGTTATCCATGTTGGGTCACTGGGAGACACAAGGCTTGATTTTTTTATGCTTTACATATAGTTTGGTAATCGGCATCAGTGCAAAGTGATCTTATCTGTACGTTTTGCAATCTTTTTGCACAGATGTAGACAACTGTAAAACATTCAAGATTGTGGAGTAGCAGATTCATGTGGTTCATAAATTCTTGAAAAGTGCCCTGTTATAACACTTATAATTTGGTAGATGCTTTTGATTAGGCAGATGCTTTTGACAGTTTTCATATTTGGTTCAAAAATGTAGGGTTCAACTCTGTTTCTTCCAAGCCACTGTTAGATATGCTTGGGACTAGGCCATTAATCTTGAGAGACAAATGCAATTTAATCTTCAGTTAACTCATTTTTCAGTTGGATTATTTAAGTTGAAGGGAAACACATTTTCTGTTCAATATGCCATGAGTAAAAAAGAATATCTCAATTTTTTCCCCATTGTTCTATTGATCATTCATAAGGCAATATCTTCAAAATACCAATACTGTGAGAAAATCTAGCTTTACAACTGTTTGGAGAGATACAACACTAGAACCATGTAAACTAAAAATGGTTCTCTTCTGTTTATATGGAGCACTTTTTGATCTCTAAATCTGTACATGTTAAAGAGGAAAAAAAAACCCAAGCCAGATTTTTTCAGATGGTTCACTATCTTTGCCCATTACCAGGAGTATCTTCTGTTTTCTACCATACATCCTGACAGGTGTTTTGAAGACAGAAAAAGAACAGGAACAACTGAAAGCCTTTGGAGCTGTTCAGTTTTTCCAGATACCCTCCGTCTGTCCATTTTTCATCTGTAAGATATTTCTATGACTTGCCATACATATCTAGACATAGAGAAAGCCAGGATATCAAGCATTTTTATAAATACTGTAAATATCAGAGTTCACCTGTGCGTCAGAAACAATTTATTTGGAAACAGGAAGATGCTGATGCTTGGACCCAGATTGGCAGGTTTCCCTTAAAATCAATGGATCTCTGCCAATATATGCCATGCTTCTCATCTGCAATATCCCACTTACTGAATCTACTGATGGTCTTTTTCACCAGACATCTTTTTTATTCCTTTTTGGTATTGTCTTGAGTTGAATGTAGAAATGGTGAGAGTCATAGAATAGAAGTTATATACTTTACAATGAAGGGAAAAGAATTTTATAAACTAACAGACTGAAATTAGAAGGACCTATTCATCATGCAGGGTTGAATTTAACTTCTGATTTTTTTCCCCAGAAAATTTACATACTTATTGTCCTCTACCAGAGCTGATAACAAGTATGTTAGTCTGCATCTAGAAATTCCTGAGTGTAATCACCACAAGCACAAGTCCACCATGGCCAAACTTGGGTTTTTTAATTTTTCACCCAAGTCTTTCTTATACATACTTACTTGATCACCTTTCCTAGTGTTCAGGCTTTTGACCTGGAAAGTCATATCCAACAGAAGCTTTCTTCTAAGTCATCACTTTCAGATCTTCATGCCTTTCTTTATAGAATTATCAAAGATCAGCTATTCTCCTTTATATACAATTGTCCAGATGTCTCCTAACAAATGTGAACTATTTTGCTTTGGTTTTGTGGTCTTTTGTATTTTCAGCTTCACCTTCAGCTCTTGTCTCCAAGCCGGCCTTCCATTTTGCAACTGATTCCAACCTTCATTTCTAGTTTTTTATTTCAAGCAATTACCTTTGTGCTTTTCTTTATACTGCTCCTAATGCTTGAAAAGAATTTCCTGTAACCAGCCACTAAACAAATACGTAGTCTTACTCTACACTCTAAAACTTTTCTTTTTAGTTTTTGGGATGGCTAAAGGAAACCTTGGCAAAAACTAGGTCTGTAGTGATTCTTACAGGTTGGACTACCTGATGCTGTGTTTTTGCCTTTGGCATTTGTTTCTCAACTGTTCTGTGCCCATAATGTAATTTCATTGGAACAGAGTATGTATGTTTTGCTTATGTTGCCACAGTTCCCAGCACAAAGGAATCTTTATCCCTAAATAGTGTTACTAATCATGAAGCAAGGTTAGATAAGCCACAGCATTTAGGAATTTTCAAAGTGTCAGTCCTCACTGATTCTGGGCATGTGTTCTGCAGGAGACATCAGCCTAGAGAAAACTCCAGTGAACATCTGCTGCCTCAGCTTCTGTTGGAGGGACGATAGATAAGTATGTCACAGAGCACTCGTATTATATTGCCTGTCTTCAGCACCGGGGTTTTAGGTCATATATAAAAAGAAGTTCAAAAGGACTGTGGAAGCACACTAACAAAATCTCTGACAATAGAGTTGTGGGTTCTCTGAGAGGCAGACATCTGAACATCTGGGAAAGAACAGTAGTGGGATTATTCGCACGATTATTCAGGGGGAGGAATCCTGCAAAAATGTAAGTAAATATCCAAAATACAAGAAAAACAGAGTAAAATTAGGATTAGATAATCCTTAGCATGATTGGGGATCACTAGTGTTCAGCTGATGAAAAATATGTGCTATAAAAATAACAAAACTGAATCAAGATCAGGCCATGCTGCAGGGAACCCAAAAAAATGTCCCCATTTTAAAGATATGAGATGACAAATTTCATTCAAGTTTTCTCATTCCTTGCTTTGGAACCAAACTCCAGGTATTTATAACGGGAATGTTACCTGCAGATGAACTTTGTGTTTTTGTAAATAATAGATTTTTTTATGCCCAGGTTTAGTGGTTTTTTGCTACCCAGACAAATGCTCACCTGGGAATAAAACATCTCTAATGCTAAGACCAAACTCAATCAGGAGGCTGAAATCCAAAGGCAGTACTACAAGAAATGTGGACGTGAGATACTGAGAAGAGAAGCAATGGGCCAAGGGTGCTGAGAGGAAGAAAGAAACTATAGGGGATCTAAGTGAAAAACACTGATAAATTGAGAGGTTGGTTTTCTGAAGAAAGGGAGCTAAACAGGAACTTGAATACAGACTGCAAGGTGTCACAAAAAATGGGAATGAAGGATAATGGGGGAGAGAAATGGAAAGAGTAGGGTGGTTATTTTTCTTTTCTCAAATGTCTATTTCTAGTCTTTCAATAGCCATGGTAATGAACTTCTGTTTTGGGTAAGCTACTGCAAGTCAACCCCTTTCACTCATAGTAAATCCTCATCTTTAAAGGAAAATGTCACAAACAGTCATAAAGTGTGTAATCAAACTCTCAAGCAGTAGCATACTTGAGATCATAACAACATGTATACTTCTTCAGGAACATGAAGCTTAAATTCACTGCTGGTATTTTTCTGTGGTCTGGAAAAAGCAATGGCTAAAAGGAGAATTTGTTTTTTCAAACTGTGGAACAAAGCGTGTGATGTTGCAGAGTAAAACACATTGCTTATATTCAAGAAACTTTAAAAATACTGTAAAATACAAAAGAAAACCACCCTTTCCTCAGGACTTGCAAAGTCTTTGCATTTGTTCTGGTTTATAATAGAATCATAAAATTTTTTAGGTTGGAAAAAAAGTTTAAGATCATTGAGCCCAGCTGTTAATTCAGCGCTGCCAAGCTGGTTGTCCCTAAGCAGCACACCTACATGTCTTTTAAATACTTTCAGGGATGGTGACTCTACTACTTTCCTGAGCTGCCTGTTTCAATTCTTGACAACCCTTTCTGTGAAGAGATTTTTCCTAATATCTAATCTCATCCCCCCCCGCCCCGGTACAACTTGAGGCTATTTCCTCTTGTCCTACCTCTTGTTTCCTGGGAGAAGAGACCAATCCCACACCTGGTTACACCCTCCTTTCACGTAGTTGTAGACAGCAAAAAGTTCCCTCTTGAGCCTCCTTTTCTCTGCACTAAACAACCTCTCATCCCTCAGCTTTTCCTCATTAGACTTAGGTCTGCTCCAGACCCTTCTCCAACTCCATTGCTCTTCTCTGGACATGCTCAAGCTCCTCAATGCCTTGCTTGCAATGAGGGATCAAAAACTGAGCATGGAATTTGAGGTGTGGCCTCACCAGTGATGGTTGTGGGGGCATGGATACTGCCCCAGTCCTGCTGGCCACACTGTTGCTCATACAGGCCTGGATGCCATTGTCCTTCTCAGACATTGGGTACACACTGTCTTGTGTTCAGCTTCTGCCAACCAGGACCTCCAGGTCCTTTTCTGTTGGGCCAATTTCCAGCCACTCTGTCCCCAGCCTGCAGCACTGCCCAGGGTTGTTGTGACCTTTATGCAGGGCCCAGGGCTTGGCCTTGTTGACCCTCATACTATTGAGCCTGGGCCATCAATCCAGCCTGTCCAGATCCCTCTGCTGATTCCTCCTGGCCTCCATCAGATCACACTCCTGCTTGGTGTCATCTGCAAACTGAGGGTGCCCTTGGTCCCCTCATTGGTAAAGTTATTGAACACTATTGATCAACACTGATCACCAACACTGATCCCTGGGGAACACCACTAGTGATGGGCTGCACTGGATGTAAATCCAGGCACCACAATGTTTGGGCTCAGCCATACAGTTTGTTTATTACCCACTAAAGAGCATGCCAGAACAAGCCATAAGTAGGCAGATTCTCCAGGACAATCCAGTGGGAAATTATGTCAAAGGCTTTACTAAAGTCTGGGTAGATAGCATCCACAGCCTTCCCTCATCTACAAATATGTCACCTTGTCATAGAAAAGATCAGGTTAGTCAAGCTTGTCAACTTAATTTCCTTTAATTTAATGCTCCTTTTATTTTTTTTTTTTACTCTGTTTTTATTAGAGCAATAAATTTTTCTTGGGCTTAAGAATTAAACAACTTAAACCAAGTAATTCTTTCTAAACTGTTCTTCTGAGAGCCCCGCCTTGACTTAGCTATGAAAAACATGAGCAGTCCTTAGAATGTGGAGGGAAATTTAACACCCCTCTGACTTATCAGTTTGTGATGTAGTGAACATCAGTTAAATTGGCCTGAATGACTTCTGTGGTGGTGTTATAATTAAAACAGAAATAGTCAAATACTTGGAAAAGAAACTCTGAGAAACTGTAAAATGCTTTATTAATGTTGTCAAAACTTAGCCACTAGGAACCATCAGCAACACAGCTTTTGCCTTGTGGTATGCTGCTTGTAAGAGCAGTGCAGACTGTCTCAAGTAAGTCTGAATCACAGGCAATCCATACAACATGATATGGAATTGGCTGTCCCTATATTGGCCTTTGAGGAGGATGGATGCCTTAAAGGTCCTTTGTCTCCAAAGATATTGCAGGCAATGAGTCTGGGTAGGTCCTGTGACTGAAGCAGGGTACCTGTAAAGCTTTGTTTTTTATCTCCCTTTTAATTGGGGGGAACTTTGGGTTCATTGAGATAATCTGGAAATACAAGGGAGCAATCTCTGAAACCTTAGGGATGTTGACAGGTAAGACTAGATTTTCTAGCACTGCACAAGAAGAAAAATGGCAGAAGGAAACTTCTTGCTCTCATCTCCCTCCCCTTGCCAAAACCCACCACCTAAACCAAGAAATATTGTACACAGGCCAGGGACAATGTCACTGTTTATTTCAAGCTACTGTTAAGAAGCTTTTATTTATTTGAAACTTCAAACAAGATTGCAAAATCACGAGCATCACAATCACGAAAGGATGTTCTCTTTCCCCTTCCATAACATTAACCACAGCATGACAAATTAGCTGAAGCCTGCAGCGATCAGAAAAACCCAAACCTTTGCGCTTTCTTCACAGAGGTTTTTAAGATAAAATGTATGAATATTGAAGCTACCCAGGACAGTGGATGAAGGAGCTCACAATGTCTCTGTCAGAACCTGGCTTTCCCTTGACTACCCTCATAAACCTTTATAAGTTGGATGCAGAGAAGACTTGTGCATGCAGAAGATTCTTTCATTTTATTTGATGCCAGCCAATAGTGGGCAAAGTACTTATAATATGACAATGATAATTTACACATTCTGCTTCATAGTAGTCATAGTGCCTGTAAGAGTAACCTATTGCAAGTGTAAGTAAAGGAAGAATGAAAAACTACTCTATTTTGTACCTTCATCCTGTTTGTCTTGTACATTCATATGCATTTTGGGTAGAATTCTGTCTTGGAAATGATGCCTCTGTTAAAGACTAGAAAAGAAACTGGTGGAAGAGTTGAGGTCCTGTAGGACTTCGGTAACATTTTGGGAAGAGAGGTGAAATGTCATTCTCACTTTAACAGTCCTGCTGGTTATAGCCTTTAGACTTTAGTGATGAAGGGAAAATGCCATTTGGTTTAAATAGGCAGTTTCTCTGTATGCCCTTTGGTGTTGGTTTCCCTTATTTAGTGTGTGGGTATCATACATGACAATGGGAAAGAGAGAAATACTTTAGAAAAACAAACAAACAACTCCTCCCTCTCTCTCCCAAAAAAAAAAAAAAAAAAAAAAAAAAAAAGAAAAAAAAAGAAAAATAAGAAACTGTGGTTGTAAAACCACAAAAATTGGCATTGAGGCTCCAAGGCAAGTGTAAGCCTTGGAATTTCTTTTAGCTCTTAAAAAAAATCCAAACCAAAAAAACCCCAAAGCACAACAACTCTCTTTCCATGGAATCCAGCTTAATGATGCTCCCCCTACCCCCCTTTCTTTTATGAAGATTTGAAAGAATTTATTTTAAGCTTTGGCATAAGTATTCTTTGCTGCTTTATGTTCTATAAAGCATGTTGATATTTTTGCTGTTTGATTTTTATTTAGAAATTTAAGAAATGCCAAGTCTGCTCTGTTATGGTTTTCCCAGTGATTTCCTGCATATCTCAGAGGATAGGTATTAATTTCTTTCTCAAAAGAACAGCAGGAGTGAAAAAGTGGATTCTTTAACAAAGAAAATCTTAATCAAAGCCTGTGTTAGTTGCTGAAAAAATAAAAAGTATTTTAAAACAAAAAGAAGAAATAAAGATTTCAGAATAGTCTCACTTTCAAAAGAAATGAATAATTTTTCGGCAGTTGTTTAGTTTTCACTCTCTTGAATTTGTAATATGATGTGGTCAATCACGAAGGCCATTGACAGCAGAATTTCTAATACAAAGGGAGAAAAATAAGGGGAAAGAAAAACATATGCAGAGTGCTAATATTTAGAGGAGCTGTTCTTTGTCCTTTCAGCTCTGCATGGAACATACCTGATGACCCTTTTGCACTTCAGTTCCTTGTTAGGAGAAGTATGCCTGAGAACACTTACATTATTTTTGTCAAAGTGAACTGAGATACACAGATGTAAAATTCTTCACAAGTTATTCTTCCTTTGTGTTGGAGAAGTGATATTTGATTCTGATTTTGTGTGACACAACCCTATCAGCCCTTGTTGGCACTTGAAGTATACATAGTAAACAAGTTATTATTTCTAATATATTGCATATATTAATGGGAAAAAAGCAAATCTGATGATTTAAAATTAGATAATCTGGTTTGATTGTAGTGACTAAAAAAAAAATTAGATTCCTTGTATCTAGTCACTTTGAAGCATGTGATTTTTGCAAGTTATCTAAAGGGTAGAATATAAAATATAGCATTTTCAGTTGGACCTCTGGGGAAGAGGACATCAATGATCAGGTTTGGAAATCTTGGCTGATAAGCAGTTGTGGATGAGAGTGGGCATGGTAGGAGGGGTAATGCAGGGAAATGCATTTCTGACTGTTGATGATACTGGTTTTTGAGTGTGAACTGATGAGAATCTGCAAACATGGAAATGGGGCAACAGTCACCACTGGAGGCCAAACAACAAAATGATCCCTCATAAAATGTGATGATTCAACTGCATGGATACTCTCTAATGACATGAGTCTTTAGTACAAGTGTCTCAAAGAGACTGATTTCCAACTAATTACAGGATAACTACCATGTAATTAATGCCTCAGGAATCCAGAATTCACTGTCTAATGTCTGAGACCAAAGGTTAATTATAAGCACAGCAGACATTAAGGCAACTTCTGCTATATGGTTTTATGATCTTTATTAAGATTTAAAAAATCAAATATATTTTAATTAAAAATGTCAAAAGAAATCTTGAACTTTTTCTTCCCTTTTGCCCCCATCTGAATCTGGAATGTCCTACATTTCATGGGCACTGATTTATGAACACAGATGGATTAAACTGAATGGTGAAATGATGGACATTCCAGCTGACCCCTGTGCTCTATTTTTCTCATGGAATTTGTTGTCCATCTGGACATTAGAAATGGCTAATGTGCGTAGGTAGTTTCTGTTGAGGAGCCAAAGGTCATCAGTGAAGCAAGGGGTCAGAAATTTCCAGTTGTAGATAACTACAGTTGAGGAGCTACTTCATGGAAAATTTGAGCATCTCTGCCACTATGGGTAGCCGTTGATTTAAAAAACAAGGTGGGTAGAAACAAGCAGTAATAACAGAGGATTTCTGCCATCCAGCAGAAATGACTCACCATCATCCAGGGATCAAGAGTCACAGACTCTTGTCTACATATTCCCCAGGAGCCTGAGTGTTGGGTTTCGTACACACACCCTAATGTGGACAAGGCAAAGCATCTCAATATCTAAATCACATACTAACCTGAAAGGGATCTGGCAATGGAGTATTCCTCTGCTTATGTCTTCACATATTAGTATAGAATACAATAAAGTAGAATAGTTCTGTATGTGGATGGGAACATAATATCTGGTGACTGTAAACAGCAGATAAATGTGTTTTGTATGGACTTGCTGAGATGCTCTTTTTATTCCAAGCTGAAACACAGCAAGCCCATTAGTCCAAGTTCATGCTTTTCTCCTTTTTCCCTGTGTCTCTTTGGTATTCTTAACAGTGAAATCTTGACATGGTTGAGATGAATATAGGTTTTGTTGACCACTTTTTTTTGGGACAGGGTAAAATGTTTTGCTAGTTTCAAGAGATAAAAACTAAACATGTTGAAACAACATATTTTGGAATAAATTAGTTGGTGTTTGAATAAGGTCAGAAGACATGTAAGAAGAAGTTTAAATTAAAGAGGTAGATGATATATCAGTGTGGGAAAGGCAAAGCTGGCAGGTTTGTGGAATTTCAGATGGGCTTAATCTATAATGGGTATTCACATGCTGGGACATCCAGTCATTTCACAAAAAAGAAAAAAAAATAAAAAGAGTAGCAGCTGCTGACTTATTTCTAAAGGTCACCACAGGGGGTTTCACCCAGCCTGAAGATTGAAATATTTGAGCAGAATGAGTGAGAATGCACCAGTTCTCTTTTATCTAATAAGATGAAATCCTACATCTTCCACTGAATGGGTTATACCCAGCCTCTAGGATGTCATTTGGTCTTGGTTTGTGTGGCAGAGCATTCTCCATCTTACTCCACTAAGCTTTGCCACTGGGTAGGCAGCAGTTGATTACTCTGCATTGTTTCACTTTTCACTTGAGCATGCAAGTAAAGTAGGGCTCAGGTTACAGAGAGATATGTTTCTTCTCCCTGCTCCCTGGATATACTGTGCATTTTCCATGGACCTGCTGCTTGATAAAGAAAAAGCCCTGGTTGAAGAGGAAAAGGGATGCCTCCTTACAAGTAAAGCTACTGATCTGTTGAGCTTCAGATTTTGCTCTCAGTTTTGGGCCCAGATCTCCTTGACTGTGCTTCAGGGATTGAGCATAGTTGCAAGTAGGATCATTTCTTTGGAGATGTGATTTTGAGCTCTCTTGAACTAAGAGAAGAAATGAGATCCTTTACTGCCTGGGCAATTACTGGGTGATTATATGAATACAGGAGCCCATCTGCTTTCCTAACCTGTTTTTAATAGGAAAGCATTAGCCATGGATTTTTTTTTTTTTTTTTTTATTTTTTAATNTTTTTTTTTTTTTTTTTTTCCCCAGAGATAGATACATAATGTGGGTCAAGACTTGTGTGCTCCAGAGGCTCTGTAAATGAGACTACTAACCTGAATGATTGGGATTTAAAATACTCATCTAGGCCACCTCTACGAGGTTGCCTCCTGATATGTTGCCATCAATTGTTTGCATGGCATGTTTGCTGCTTTGGATTAAATTCCGAGGCATGAATTTATCCTCTGAATTGAATAGAGAGCCCAAGACTCCATTTCCTTTTTGAATTTTCCTGTGAGATCTGAGATACTGAAAGATAGGTGTTATAGTGCCTAGCACTGAATTAGCTAACTCCCTTACTCGATCTTGCCTAATTTAGCTACAATGTAAATGAACACACTTTTCTTTTGAAGCATGGCTGATAACTTTATGCATATTTTTTAAAAGAAAAAGGTCTTAGTAATCAATATGCTATCAAAAGGCTTATCCTGTATAAGATTTCTGAAGGATTATGCTGCAGAATAAGCAAGAGAACCCCATTAAACTGTCAAAATGATCATATCATGAAACATTATCGTGCAAATATATAAAAGCAAAAATCTCAAAGGAGAATCAACAAAGCACAACTGTTATTGGCATTATTCCTGGGATTTTTTTCTTGCTTTCCTCATAAAAACAATTATGAAAGAAGGACAAGTAACTTACCAGATTCAGTGGTATGGTTTGGGAAACCTTTATGCTAAGCATTATAGTCTCAGGAGCATGTAAATGAATCCTCTTCACACACACATGTTCATGCTGTATGAATTGCTATCTGGAGATCTGTTTTATCTTGTTTTGCACCTCATATTTTCCTCCCTACCCCTAGAAAAAGCACGTAAGTAGCAACCATTAGTAATTCATGTACCAATGTAAATGACTTCCCAGAAAGAACAGCGTAATTTTGCAGTTGTGATACCCCTAGTGGAAATAATTATCTCCAGTTTAAACACCATAAATCAGTGTTTAAAGAGGTGCATGTTAAAATAGACTTTTCTCTTTAGGGCCAAGTCTGCTTTCTCTCAGGAGTTAGTGCCTGAATGATAGGTTTTCTTGCTACTGCTTTTTTTCATTGGTCATGTATTACTTCTTCCCAGCTCGCCTCCCGCTGAAATAATTGTGGTGCTAATAACAATGTGTGGGGAAATGACCAGATGTGCTAGTTTTTTTAGACAATTATACCAGTTTTTCCAATTTTCCAGACATTTTTTCATTTCTTTATTAACTCACCGGTGCCAGGAATTGGATTTTTCCAGTACATAAATCCTAATTAGCAAGCCAGAGAATTGAGTGCTCCATTTTACTCCTGATGTGTCATTTCCCCTCTGTTCTTGGTTAATTGGCATTTTTAAAAGCCTGCTCTTGTGTTTTTAAGGGTAAAAAAAGAAATCCAGGAGTATTTTGGGACAGAAATGAAAATCTGGTGAAGGGCCAAAAGTTAAAAGAAATTGTAGTTGGAATCAGGGCCTTCTGGTAGCTCTGGGATTGCAGGACATGGTGGCCTGCAGAGTGGCTAAGCTGCTTGAGGTTCAGCTATGTCTTTCTGGCACTAGGGGTGACTGAACCCCATCCTGCTCGTGCTGCTCTCTGCTTGCTGTAGCCATGGAGTGATTTTATTAAATTGTGCCGGCCCTGAAGAGCTTCTAGAGGCTGATTTGGTAGAGCAAATGCAGTGTTTGGTGCACTGCTGATGTGAGTTGCTCTTACAGGCTTTCCCTGCAGCCTCCTTTTCTTCTTATCAAGGACCAGAAATAGAATGGAGTAGGAGGAGGAGGCAGAGGCTTGTCAGGAGTGAGGGTATCCTCAGATTTTGAGTCTAAGGACTCTTTCAGCCTTAGTATGTGCTTAGGGATGCCCTGAGCCTGTGGGAGGGGTTGGTGGAGGGTTGTCAGGGCAGGAGGAGTGGTTGTGAGTCTCAGGAAGGATGAAGCACTACGTCAGGAGAAGGGAATGGTACTAAAAGGTGCTTTTCTGGATAGATAGGATTACAGGAAACTGAAGAGGTTTATGAGGTTCTGAGATTCACCTCAGAAGAAAGAAATTGTTCCATCTACGAGTGAGGTAAAAAAGATTGTGTGTTCCTGTTGGCCTTGGTATGTTGCAGTTTGAGGCTAAAAAAGATTCACTCCAAAAGACATGATGACAAAGTGGATGTTCTTGCTACCTTGTACTGGACAGTTTGAATCCTGGGAGGAAAAAAGGGTGAGTGTGAGTAGAAGGTGGTGCCCTTTTTTAGCTTCTTACCAGGGTGCTATAAAGGACGTAGGGAAGGGAAGCAAGTTTGATAAATGCAGTTCCACAACTTAGATGGCAGTTGTTAAGAGGGGATATAAATAGCAAAACTTTTTGTCAGCTAGGAAGGGGTAACACAGTTTAGCTCCATCTCCATAAAGGTCTCTCCAGAACTTGAATCTTTTGAGGTTCAGAAAAGGATGATTAATTTTTTTTTTTTTCTTTGCTAATGCATTAATTGGTTCCAGACAGACATAGAACAGCAGAGCCAAGATATTGCAAGCAAGGCTGCAGTCCAGGTAATTTGAGGGCTGTCAGGAGACTGAGAAGCACCAGAGGTCATGATAAAACCTGGAGTTTTTCATTTTCCAAAATGTTTCATAGGTCCAAGAGGTCTGAACAGTGTCATGTTTTTGGGTGCTCAAATAGAAAGGAAGGAAGAAAGAAAGAAAGGAAAGAAAGGAAAGAACGGAAAGAAAGAAAAAAAAGGGAAGGGAGGGAGGGAGGCAGTGAAGGAGGGAGAGAGGGAAATGTCAGAGTACTTTGGAGTTGTTCCAGCATTGCTGTGCTGCCCTGAAAGGGAACCTCAGGAAATTGTCTCCTAACCCTGGGGACCATATTTCTGTCTCCTGGGATCGTCTTCCCAGCTGGACAAGATCAGTCCTTAGCACTGCATACTGCACTCCCTGACCTGAAACACAGGCATTACCTTTGCTTATGACCCAGCTGGGTGCTGGTGTTCCTGGCTGTGGGTGCCTTTCCCCACTAGCCAAAGCCTGGGCCTGTTATTTATTTACTACTCACTTGGGTTGTTGCTGTTTTAAAACATGTCATTGCAGAATTCATGCCTAACAGGTGCTTTTCTCTTTTAGCTGTCCAACTTGGTGTATTGTCCTAGTGTGAGTGCTGGGAGAAAAACAGCATAACGGCTTTTGGGGGACTGCATCACCAAATCCTGCCCTGCCAGTCAGCAACAGCTCACTATCACCAAACCACAAGAGCTTTCACATGAGGCTTTTATTTAAAGGAAGTAAAAAAGCATGCTGGTTTCAGTCATAATTATTTCTCTTTTTTATTAGCTTTTAGGGAATGAGCAACAGTTCAGTGAGTTGTGTTTTAAACAAATACAGGTTATGAAATAAATGTATTTCATTATTGAAATTTGCTCATTTTGCAATGAAAGACTCTCTGAATCTGTCTCCTAAATGGTTTAACTCAACATTAGAAATGGTGCTGCCAAATACTGACTGATTCAATAGATGATGAGTTTCAAATTCCTCTTTTACATGGGGAATGTGATATGGAACAATGACCTCAATTTTCAGCTGTGTCCTCAGATTCACCTCCTTTTTGGCTGTCTCTTTTTCTTTTTCAGTATCTTATCATAGTTTTTCAAGTCCTGAGGGTCTTATGAGGGCACTAATATTTAATAATTAGACACTATATCTCTGATGAGTCTTCTAGTGACATCTTTTACAACTAACAAGTATTTAATAGAATGTAATTAGAAGCTCTGATCCTTAGACCTTGACCTGTCTAGACCTTGTATACAACTAAGTGACTAGACAGCCCTTAACACTCATTAGGAGTTATCTGCACCCCACTTTACAAAGCTATGTGAGGAAACTGTTTAGATTTAGCCTCAAGCCACCTGCTTCATAATCTGTTGCTGTGCACTCAGTTGATCCCACTGTCCTCACAGTAACTGGAAAGCTACCAATGATTTAATTTTAAAGCAAATATTCTAATTCAGGAAGCATAAGATGGAAACCTGGTTGCTGTATTTGAAAACATGAGATCTTCAGAAAGCATGTAAATAAGACAAATTCCTTCAATGTTGTAGAGAAACATTCACATTTTAAAATGAAAGAGAAACATCCAAAGACAGTTAAGGAAGTTAGCAAAATGTGATGTGATACTGTACATTCATCTGCAATATATATAATAGGGCTCTTTTTACAGGTAATATATTTATCTTTGTAATTCTGGAAACCCCTTATATCTTTAAAGTAAATTAACCCTTTTTGTTACTGTTTTCTTAATTAAAAAATCTATATGTGCATTTCTGAGAAGGAGTCTACTTGGCATATCACCAAGAAACACAGGGAGCAGGTTTCTTTCTTCTCCATTAATTTATTGAATGTATATGTACCTATATTGTAAAATATTCTTAAATATCTTTTACTTAGTCCATATACTTATTCTGTTTCTTCATATTTTTCTTACTTCAGTTTCATTCTAATTGCACTATTTCACGTCTAAGGTTTTTTTAAAGATAAATGTGACAAGTCATGTAACAAAAGAAAGGAAAAATAAAATTCTTAGGATTTCTTTGATAAATTTTCAGTGGCTTAGGAAAAGGATCCAAATACTTTTTTAATACATTTGATCTTGATCCTTTCTGGAAACAATTATATGTAACTAAATGCATCCATATATAGAAGACAGATTTTTTAAAAGTGTCCAAATTATCTTGTTAATGCTGATACAACATTTCACGTATTTGTCTTTTGAAAAGGGTTCTGTTTTGAGCTGTTAGTTGCAAATAGAGGGAATGAAGTGTTGATGTAGTAAGGAATAATTTATTATGTCTGGAGAGTTCTAAAGCAAAACATCTGGATCAATTTGTTTACAAAGTCCCCGTAGATAAAAGCACTATCTCTCCAAGGGATCAGTTTGTGCCCTTTCTGAAGAATCATTAAAAAAAAATTGTTATCATCATAGATAGAAAGCTCCAGGGAATTTGTTAGTAGGAAATCCAAAGACAGTTTGAAATCCTTTTTCAGAGGAGATCAGCTAGTTCCCGAAAATGTGGTGTGGTTTTGTGATCTTAATTTAGTCTGGCCTTCCCTGTTTCTCTGCTTTCCCCACACCCCTCATCTTAAAAAATAATATATTTTAAAAGCTGTAAGTACAGCACATTAGAGGTATGGCAGAACTGGATATGGAATAGAAATAAAACCTCTGGTTTCATATGGACATGAGCGTCCTCTCATAATTGAAGCTTTTTGAAGGTCCATCTCTTGGTGCTATTGAATTTAGTGGGAGGTAACCCCTGACTTAGACATAAATAGTTCAAACTTGTGCTTGAAATGTTCTTTAGCAGAACAAAACAAGAAATTTTTATGTGTCACAACCTGGAAGAGCACAGGATGCTCTTTGTTGATATTGCTCTTGCTATTGAAAGGTATTTTTGGGTCCTCCTTTAACAAATGTAGCCACAGTAATTAATATCATGTTAGTGAAGTTTGCAATGACTTTATCAATAGGTTAAATTGCAATAGTAATTTATTTGGAATGTTGGTATATCCTCATGGGACTATAGATGTTCTGCAGGGTCTTTGAAAGTCTTTTGCTGTGTTTAGTACAAACTGCAGTTTGGCTGTTAGTTGGTGCTGGAGGTCTGTACCAAACTCTTGGTGTTTCAAGAGCTGCTGCATGCACTTGCCTGATTTATGGGGGATTTTTTCAGATATTTTCTTCATTTACAGGAATTTTCATGGAAAGTGAGGCTGAGCCATGACAGATAAAGACTGAAGGGATATTTTCCCTTAAGAGGACACTTTTTCTAGATTGTATTTTTATATTTTGTATATAACCTTGATTTTTTCTCTTCCAAATTTACCTTTTATGCATCCTTTTAGTTAAAACACCAGTCTGAAATACCAACATTGAAATTTAATTTTGTGGTTGGAGATTTGGCATGCTCACCTACTTCTGCTACTTTCTTGAAAAGGTCAGAAACATGGGCTGGTAATGTCTATATAGCCATCCTTTTTCATCTCCAAGGGGCATGTCTCTCCTAGTTTTATGCCTTTCCTGAATTTGAGAGAAGGAAAAACTCCGTCCCTCCTGGAGGATGTTATCCTTTGAGTGTCAAGGGAATGAAACAATCATGTAGATACAGAATGGCCCTAGAACAGAACATGGGTCTCACTCCATCCTAAGTTTGGTTATGAATCTGAAGGTTGTGGTTCAGAGCTGTTTAAATTCAATTTCAGCTCAGCATCGGCATCCACAAAGCCCAGCTGAGAGTCTTGTTGTTGACAGTATACTGAGCTCATGAAAACAAACAGGATCATTATATAAATCAAAAGAAGATGAAAGTAGAACCCACATCTTCCAGCTTGAATACTAAAAGTCTGCCAGGACGAATAAAGGATACTTCCTGTAAGGGTGATGAGTTGAAAACCTTTCGAGTTTTCTTATTTTACATGGTAAAGAGAAGGGGAGAATTGCCTTATTAAGCCCTATGTAAATGGATGCTTTCTCATTCCAACAGGTTTACTTAATGTTAGCAACCTGTCGCTACATTTTAATTCATTTTATGACACCAGGCCTAAGAAATGATGCTGGTTATCTCCATCTTGGGGTTCTGAAAGGATGAAAGAGAGTACTTTTGTTTCCCAAGAAAACACAGCAAAGTCATTATACTTGCCTGGACGAGATGTCCTGCTGTTTCTAGATCATGCAGTATTTATTTAATCCTGTGTTCCCTTGCAGAAGGATTTTGCATGTGTTTTTTTGCAGATGCTGAGTAATCTCTCAGTAGCATGGAGGACATTGCAGAGTTTTGTGCAGTGTTTGTGTTTCTTGGTGTGGACAAGCAAAGTGTGTGCATATAACTGGTTAATTAGGTGTCCTTATACATTTGTTGATAGAAGTTAAGCAATAGATTTTATGATCTAAGAACAGTAAGGTTTCAGAAGTCACTACATGTATATTTTATTATAAAGTGGTTTAAGCACTCAGACCAGTGTTTTAGGTTTACTTTACAGATGTGTTTTCTTTCATAGTTAATTTCAAACCAGAAAAACAATTTAATACATTCTTTATTTTGTTGCTTAGTGAAATAATCTCATGTTCTTTTGGTAATTGCAGGAGAAATTAATGGAGTTTTTGGAAAAGGTTTGATGATATGTAAGAATTTAGAGTGAGATCCAAAAAAGCACTTAGGTGCACAAAGAAAAACTTAGGCAGAATCTAGAGACCCAAATCCAAGGGAGTGATGCAAATGCTCTGTGCAGAGACCCAGAGCCTGCACTGCTGAGGCTTCTTATGTTGCTAAGAGCCCAATGCTCTGATAATGCAGGAGCTCCACAGAGCTGTGTGTGTGGCACAGAGGATGCAGTGTCATGCAGGGGTGGCAGTACAATAGGTATTAGAAAATGAGCTGCTGTAGCTAATGAGGTGTGGAAGACCTGATACAACCAGCATATCATAGTTTTGCTCTTAGAGACCTGGGATGCTAGAGAACATGTGCAGTCCACAGAGAACTAGAATTTGGTGCTGCTACACCTGAATGCAGTTACTGCTTAATTTTAAATTAGAGAGGCTTGTGATTTTGTTGATGCAAGATCTATTTCAGCCTTCATGAAGATGGAAATGTGATAGAAGGAGAATTATGAAGGAAGAAATGAGTAAATTTTTCACTTTCTACCTTCCCATAGACAAGAGTCCACAAATAAACTAAAATTCATTAATTAGATTACTTGCAATTTCTAGAGACATACTGTTTTTATGTATTAGCAGTGGGAAGATGCTTAAAAATGGTACATGGAGCTAAGAAACAATAGCAAAAGTGTTTGAAAACCTGCACTGAGATTCAAGTTTTGTCTTTTAATTCTGCTAAAAATGCTGCTAGTTTAAATTTTACCTGTCCACTTGGGAAACTAAACTGTCTTTGCCAGGCTCCACTCATATATAGTTTCATTCCATCCTGTAATAGTTTCCACAAAATTGTAAGTGCTGTGGTACTTTATGTTCACATCTTTAGAGTCCCAGACAAAGAAACTACATATTTTTGTTTATTGTACATTGAGTTATAGTTAAAAAAAATCTATATTAATCTGTATGTTGGCTGGTAGCCAAGATATAAGAAAAATTGGTTCTTTAGCTGATAAGATATTTCCATCTCCTGCAAAGTGGATAATTTGGAACATACCCGAATAAGCTGGAAAATCCTACAAGATTTCTAAGTGAAAATGGACATAATATTAATTGAAGGCTGATTGACTTAAAATATCTTTTTTAGACCCATAAGATTAGCAAGTGGGAAGACTAGAGGATTTATAAGGCAGCTGTCAGAAGTCTGATTTCATGTGTTCTAAGTACATTTAACTATCAGGTGTTGCTTTCAGAACATGACACAATACAAGTGGTTCATGGCATTCTGTGAGCAGATTTATACATTGTATTTTCCTCACCCAAATGTCTGAAGACCAGATTAAATCTGTTTCTTTCAGAGAGGCCAAGATTTTCTAGGGTTTTCACTGCTTATGGTGATTTATGGCATGGGCCAAAGTCCACTTGCTGGATGGGAGCAATCCCTGCTCAGTGTTAGGAATTACACAGTTTGTCTCACTGATGAGACACTGATGAGACTGCATCTCATTTGTATGTGAGAAAGTGGTTAATTCTTTTTCTCAAGTGTCTTCTAGGAATTGTGTTAACCCATGTGCATGAGTTTGGCTGTGAACTGCAAAGAGAGCACTGCTGGGTGAAAATGTGAGTGTGACCCTCTGCACAGGGGAGCTTCCATCACACTTTTGCTTCTTCACTAGTAGAGCTGGGGAGCAGAGTCCAGTGGAGCTGAGCAACTGGCGCAGGTGACAGCCCAGTGTAGAAAAGGACTTGAATGTACCAACTAACATAATTTGAACAAGAAATCCCAGGGATTTTGTTGTAGGAAATTATCTCAGAGAGGCTCCTTCTAATAAATTGCCGCAGATTAATTTTCTGCACAAATTCTCAGGCAAGACTGTGCAAGACAAATCATACTAGAAGTTGCTATCCCAGGGGTTAATCAGGAATATTTGCCTTTAAATTCATACTCTACTGGGTATGTACTCTAATACAAATTAGCTTCTCTGTGTAGGTCAGCCTTCACATCTGTCAAGATGCTGGAATTTCCTTTTCTAGTTATAAGTAAAAACCCCCAAAAATGTATTAGAAAGCATAGTTATTCACTCCCCCCTCCATCCTAGGCAATTTGAAATTGTCACTAGATGGCAATTTCTGCTTTTAATACAGATTACATGGTACCCAAGTTTTGGAATAAATTACACTGACTGTTAAATTAACTGGCACTGGAAGTCAATGGCAGCATTATAATGAACTGTTACTAGGTCATTTACAGTCAGGGAGCAGCCATATAGCATTTACGTGCATATGCTGGTCTACTCACGTGGAGATTGGTCTGACACACTTGACCTATGTTAGATGTGGAAATTCTAGACCAAAGCCAATTGCTACACTTCCCAAATGCTGCAAGAAAACCTGCTCTAATCTGGGAATCCCATTCCATAATATAGATTTCCATGTACTTTGGAGCACAAAACCAGAATATATTGTGCTCTGTTAAAATATTTAAGATGCTCTTCAGTTGATGTCTTTAGTGCATTCCAGCTGCAGGAGAGTTGATGTTTTTACTGCATTCTAGCTGCTCATTTTACTTGAGCCAAATTTTGCATTGTTTAAGAAAAATATTCAAAAGGAAATATAGTTCACTACCTTTTTTCCAATTAATTTAGAGTGAAGCGATAGGAGAGCTCTTCCTCTTTCTTGTTAAATTAGGTAATAGAACAGCTTTACTTTCATAAATTTCCTTCCTGGATCTCCAAAACATGCATTCTTCTATTGGAATTGGAAGAGAGATCTTCTATGTGCAAGAAAATGTTTAAGTTTGACACTGATCTTGTTTTGGAACACTGCTGGGAGTCTGTGGATTTCAAGAAAACACTTGAGGACAGCAGCACATACTCATAGCTTTCTCCCACCTGCCCTCCCACTCCTTGACAAATACCTAAATCTGTCATACTCAGTGCATTTTACTCCTCATCTGTATATGCTTTTAGGCAGAAAACCATGGATTTTTTTACCAAACCCTGAAGATTTGGGTTGAATTTTGGGTTCACTTAATGTTCCTTAAAAAAATTTAGAGAAAACAAAACCAACTGCATTAAGCACTGTTGTTAGGTTAGAAAAGAACTGGGAGTAGCAGAGCCTAAAACTTTTCATAGAAATTCTTTATTTATAAAAATAAGCACAGGAAACATTGCAACTTTTTTAAAAATTATTTTCACAAACCATTGTTTTGAGAATATAATTCTTGTGAATTACTATGGATTAAAAATCTGTCTAAAAATTATTCTGGGCATGTTTAAAACTGCACCTCCTCCCTTTGTTCTATTTTCTTCTGACAGATAAGCAGCAAGGTGGCTATATTTTGAAGTCATTCTTATACTGACATAAAAATAAATTTTACATTAATTACTGTGTCTTGTTCCTTACCCCGAGGATCTCAAAGTGTATTAGATACTATATTGTATCTGTAGCAAGTGGTTTTCTTCCTACTGACAAATATCCACTTGTGAGGCAAATGCAGCAACACATCACAGTTTATTTGAGAGGTCTATTCTGAGGCCCAAGGAGAATTACTTTTGATAGGAAGGGCAGAATTTCTTATGCAACTGAATTTGAGGATGAATTTGAGGATGCAAGAGAGGCAAGTGTCTTATACCCAGCTTCCTTCTGTCACATGCAGTGTAGAATCTCACCAATGCCATTTGATATGTAGATGAAGTTAGCTATGCTGATTGTTTGAGGCAGAAGTTAGAAGGTCTCAGGTGTTGCTTTTTTGGCTTTTTAGGAACTAAAATGTGAACTCTTCCTTTAGTTTGTCTAAAATATGCACAGGGTAGAAGTGTTGTAAGCCTTGTAGTTCAGCCAGTTTCTGCTAATCAGGAGGAACCTGATAACAGCACATATGCACTGTATATCTTAATTGCTGATTAAAATGGTTTAGATAAAATTCCCTATGTCAGGACATGTATCCAGTACTGAATGAGCTGTTGAGTGTGTACAGCTTTTCAAAGTGGTAAGGAGAGAACATTGTTTGTCAATCCAGGTAGAATCATGTCATCACAATGCTGTTTTGGGCTCAGTAGTCCTCCTGAAAGATTTGGATGTTAAATCAATCACATATAATGAGTGGAGATCTAGTGTGATGTGAACTGAGGTTCCTCTGAGTAATTGGCAGGGAGGCTAGGAGCTGGAATAATCTTGCTTTTGTGGAATGGAGAACTCCATGACTAAATGCAAGGCTTTAGATTCTGTGAATGGGAGGGCTGAAAATTCCCAGGAAGTAATTTGTTTCTCTTCAGAAAGAGTATATGCTAAGCACGGTTTCTGGCTCTATTTGTATTGATTATGTAATAACAGGTTGTACCATCTGTTCAGCAGTGGTCTATCATGCTGCTTGTTTCTGTCATATATTTCTTTTGTTAAACTTGCCCTTGGGTTTCAGTTTAGATTTGAGGTAATGGATGTTTCAATAGAAAAATGAGCCCTGATCTTCTTCCGGTCTCTCTTATATTTTCTTGAAGTGTCTTTCTTCTATTTGATGGGTGGACAGCAGCATTTTCAACAGATGTTTTTCACAGGCTATTGCATAATTATTTTTCAAGTGGCTTCTAAAAGCAGATGTTTCCATGTCTTTGATCTTTCTCCTCCTAACACTTTAACACAAACAACAGATTCCGCTGCTGCTGCCCTTTAGGTCCAGTGAAAGAAAATACCATAGCAGTGATGCTGACTTTTTTTTTCAGCCTATTTGGCAATAATAAACATGTACAGGCGCATTTCTCCTCCCTTTTTCCCTTGTCACTAGAATTACTTACAGATACTATCTCAGGCTTTCTCTTTTCGAAATGTTCCTTTCTCCATGACCTTTGTCCATAATTTAGTATTTGATCTTTATTTTCTTCTACAACTTCGTTTCTAGTAGCATCCTGAGTGTGCAACTCTGACTCTTTCACTCTCTAGAGCTTCAGTGTATAATTTTTTACCTCATACCAAGGTAGATCACAACATCACTGTGGCATCTCCATCACTGTGAAGACCTTTTGACATGATTTTTTTCCCCCAAATAACCTCATTTTATTTTCCTCTCTTGTGAATAGATATTCAACAACTGGACTTTTCCATTGTTTGCAGAAATAATCCTGCTTTCTTGTAAACCATTTTGTAAGAGGACTTCCTAATTTGACTACTTGTTCCTCAAAGACTAAGGGAATGCAACTAAGAATGAAATAAAGGGCAGGCCCAGACAAGTTTCATCCAGCCATAATTTATCATTACAAAAGATGAACTCTAGCTGTTAGTCTAAAATTATGATAAATGATTGAATCAAGAAAACAAAAGCTTTCTAGTAAATCTACTCTGCATCTTAATTTAAACCTGATAAATTTTGCCTCCAGCATGTAGGATGTCATCTGATGATGTCACATTACAGCTACCTGACAGACCTTGTTCTATTCTCATTCTGGCTTATTTACTAATTAGTGTGGGTTTAGTACGAAGGATTCTGATTTCTTCATCTGAATTTCTAGCACTGACTGCAGCCCTTTGAGCCACTCAGCTAGTTGTCAGTCCACCTTCCTCTCCACTAATTTAATTCATATTATTTTTCTGTAAGAATGGTATTGGAGATAGTGTCAAAATCCCTTCCAAAGTCAAAATAAATTATATCCACTGCTTGTCCACCAGACTAATCTTATCATAGAAGAGGATTTGATTTCCTCTTCCTAATTCCATACTGACAACAGTCTGTCACTCTTTTGTCCTGGGTATGTTTGGAAATGGCTTCCAAGATTCCAAGATTGGCTTCAACACCTTCCCATGCACCAAGATGAGGCTGACTGGTCTGTAGTTCTCCAAAATCTCATTCTGGCTCTTCTTGAAGACATGAATCAGAATTTTTCCCATGTAGAAACCTGTTCTGGGCACCCTGACCATTCATAGATAGTTGAGAATTGTCTCACAATGACACTGACCAACACAAATGTGTGCATCTTATTACGTCCCATGGACTCATGGGTGTCCAGTTTGGTTAAGTGTTTCCTGATATGTGTTACCCTTGGTGGAAGAGTCTTGGTCTATATTTTCCCACTGGGATTTATCAGGGTAAACCTCTTTCTTACTAAAGACTGAGGTAAAGATGGCATTGAGTATAAAATCATAGAATCACAGAATCAGAGTACCATAGAACAACACATGTTGAGAGAGACATTG
This sequence comes from Aegithalos caudatus, assembly GCA_013389925.1. Lineage (NCBI taxonomy): Eukaryota > Metazoa > Chordata > Aves > Passeriformes > Aegithalidae > Aegithalos > Aegithalos caudatus. The sequence goes on from WEIU01003310.1 coordinate 177,288, forward strand.
AGAGAACATATATGGTCCAACGTTTTTCAGAAAAGAGTGCCTAGAGGAGATTATCTAGCACCCTGTTCACTTGTATCTTGAAAAGCTCCAGTGATGGTGATTCCACCGCATCCCTTAGGAGGTTGTTCCAGTGACTGATTGTTCTTATGAAAATGAAAAATGAAAAATGGCTTTCCTCTATCAGGATGAGTGAGTTAGCCTTTTTGACATACCCTGTATCTTTCAGCAGCTGGCCCACCTTTCTCCTAGTTTTCCTTTTGCTGCTGTGCTTGTGGAGGCTTTTCTTGTTCCCTTTCCCATCCTTCAGCTGCTGGTGGGCTTTGGCTTTCCTAATGCAATCTCTGTGTGATTAAATCTTTGTATTCTTCCTAGGTCCACTTCACTCTTTCTACATCTTGTATACTTTCTCTTTGTGTATGAGCTTTTCAGGAGCACCCTTTTCATCCATTCAGGCTTCTTGCCACCTTTGCTTGAGTTCCTGCACGTGGGGTAAACAGTTTTGGAGCATAGATGAAGTGATCTTTTAGATTAGACAGATTAACCCTCTGTCCCAGACCTCTCTTTGCTCCAGGACTCTCCCACAGGATTCTTCCTGAACTGGTGCTGAATCAGGCCACATTTGCTCCTCTGAAGTCTATTGTTGTGCTTCTGCTTCTTGCCTGATTCTCTCTCCTCAGGATCCGCAATTCCATCTCATGCTCACTGAAACCAAGTCATCCAACCTTCAGGGCTCTGAGAACTTCTGTATTTAATCCTTCTGTTTGTGGCACCAGGAGAACAGCTTGAGTGAATGACAGGACTTTACTGATACCAGGAATCTTTGAGCCTTCTTATTTTTCTCTTTCCCAATAAAAAGTTTGAAGCTCCATGAAATCTCTTTTTTTTTTTTTTTTT
>WEIU01003311.1:14863-36363 GCA_013389925.1 Aegithalos caudatus
TTTCTTTTCTTTTCTTTTCTTTTCTTTTCTTTTCTTTTCTTTTCTTTTCTTTTCTTTTCTTTTGGAAGAACAATCTTTATTAGATAATTTTTTATTTTTTTAATAATGAAAGGGATTAAAAAAAAAAAAAGAATATTTTTTCCTATATATTTTCAGAGCCTGATAGTCAGTATCCAAGTGATCTAACAGTCCACAGGGAGAGGCATTTTCACCAGTTATCTATACACACAAAACACCTGTCTTTATACACACAGAAATATTTACGTGGAATTGTGTTTTATCTTAGAAACATGCTACTTCCCTGGACACTGGTATAACTCCTACCAAATCTTTGAGTTTTAATAAAGTTTTAAAGAAAAGTATTACGCTGTAAAGCTTATAATTTTGTCTTCACTTGGGAAAGAAATCAGTACACAAAAAACGTGTTTTCATGTTTTATTCATTTTTTAGAATGGCTTTTTTGTCTTTTAAAAATATTACATACATATGTAGTTACAGCAGCAGGACTTATTTATGAAGTAAAAGTTATAAATTACAAATATCTCACTTAACTGTAACCTACAGACAGCTGAGAAACAGAGGCAAACATCACAGCTTAAACTTCAGGAAATTAATCACATTATAGCACTTCACACTTAAAGTTAGCACCAAGTATTTTACACAGAAAGTGAAGAGCAACTTTTGGGAAAAGGAAAGAATTAAATATAAATAATGTACAGCAATATGTCTCTTCAATGACTGTGAACTGGCCTTTTAAATATCTCATATTTATTCTTCTTTGATTATCATTCTCCACTGATATAGGGCTTAGGCTGAACTGAAGTGTGTGCTGCAGAACTAGCATAGCTACTAACAACTTGCATTATATTGCCTGCCAGTCATTTTATTAAGTATCTACTACCTTGAGTTTTATCACAGTAGACAGCAAATGAATAAGAGAATTTTAGGAAAATTTAAAACATTACTTTATTCACTTTTACAGTACAGATTTGCAGATCAACCAAACAGTTTGCTTTTAAAAAATTAAAAAGTATAAACTGCATATGCCACTCTCACTATCAATTGCAAATAAACAAGTATTCCTGCTAGAAATGTCTTTTAGATGTATCATTAAAAAGCTCAGTAACATTTATTGGAATGAAGTCTAGATAACCAAGAAACCATTATCAACCACTATAATTAAAAAATAAATTAAATAATTGTCTCACCTTCAAGGTATGTAGATTTCTCCAGCAGCCATCAGAGGAGCAAGTTATAAAGACAACAGAGATTCACCATTTTGCTCAGCCCACCAAGTTAATGTTCAGTGTATCACAGCAGTGTCTTAGCGGTATTGAGCCCTGTTCATACATGAGAGGTTCTGCACTATGCAGAACTTTGGAAATTACTTCCAATTTGAGCAGATTATAGATGAAAGAAAACACTTTTAAGAGTATGAGAAAAGGTAGAGCATACAAGTTTTGAAGGCCTACCTACCTAAAAATCACATGAAAGTTCATGCAGTTTCCTGTTCACTGCTTTTCTCCATGAGAAAATAATAAGTTAAAATTATTTAGTCTTCAAGAACTGGGCACATGTGATCAAATAGACATCTGCAACACTGAAATCATCAATTCAGTTCCTCAAAGTACCTCAAAACAGTTTGACCCATATTAACTAATGAATGTCAGTAAGCACTCCTTCTCAGGGAAAGAAATAACCTCATGCAGACATAAACTTGTAGAACAAGTCAAATGAATTGTGTCCTAAAAGTGATTTTTTTTTGTTGTCGTTTGAATATAAAGACAGACTTAAATGGTTAATTCTTCTGCGGTTTTTGAACTGCATATGTTTACGACAATTGCATCCAAGACAATGAAACTATGAAGGCTTATCAGAAAATGTAAGCTATGTTGAAATGGTTATGGAATCTTGGCTAGTCCTCTGTGATAAAGAAATCTACCAGAAGGTACTGGAAAACTGCTGAAATCTATAGTGATACCCATTACTTGAAATAAAAAATAAAATAAAATTTTAAAATCCTCCAAAAATAAATAACAAAGCCAAAAGCAAAAGGAAAACAAACAAAAAAATCCCCAGCCCACAAACAAAAATATCAGCAAACCAAACAAATTATAAACCTTAAAAGACCTCCTAAAACAAACCCTAAAAATAATTCAATCAGTTTTTTCTACAATCTAATCTTCAGGGAAAGAAGATATGTGGAAGACCTTCCATGAAGACACATTTTCATATAACACTCTATCCACCATATCTAAACAGGACACATTCTAGTCACATATACATTTATTCCTATGGTTTATCACACCTGGGCATCCTTAACACATGCATATACTATATGTCTCAAATTTTTTAACATATGATAATGACCTTCTAAAGAAGGTATATTATAGGATTTCACTCTTTAAAAAAATTTATGATATGATATTCCTCCAAGCTTGTTGTCTGATTGAATAGGCAATGTAACTCAAAATGTGAGAATGTCATAGGGCATCAGAGAAAATAGGGTAGAAACACACAAGGACACATACCATTACAACTTGGAAAATAATAGATTTTTTTTATTATTATTTTTATACTCAATTCCATCCTTTCCCTTTTCTAATTAGCTTTCCTCCATAACTTCTCTTATAGCTATTTAGCCTCCGGCTGGGATGACATGTGGAAAAATTCCTCTGAGGCCAATGGTAATGCTGTTCTCTGGATTGCCCAGTAATAATAACAAAGTATTGTTGATAAAATCTTTCAAGCACAACACCTCCAGGATAACAGCTAGTGGCCAATAAAGTAGGAATGACCTGAAGTTCATTTCCCTTTTTGTGTGAAAAGAGAGTGTCCCTATCTCTCCTCTGCTGTTCTTCATTTCAAGGTCAACTCAACATATTATATTTTAACTTACAATATTTTATGATACATTATTACTCAGTAGATGCATAGTACTCTTGTATTTTCTATCCTTTATTGTCTATGATTAAAGATTGAAATGGAAAATAAGTACCTTATGCGCAAGTAGAGAATCTGTGTACTAGAGACCAGTGACCAACCAGCCAGTTGTGGTTGATTGTGGAATCTGATGCATGTTTTAAAAATCAATACTTCTGCAGGTTCCTGTGTTCATAAACAGGGTTTATAAGAGGCAAGAGATAAGCTAGATCTCTGATCCTACCCTAAGAGTTTGGGATTCAGAACGATCAGTATTGTGCCCCACAGAGTATCTGTGATCAAAGCAATATTTAATGTGTAATTTTTTGTTTATTTTCTGGGCGACTGCTTCATTTTATATTGTTCCATTATGAAAACCATATGTAGATTCTGCTGTAATATGCAGAACTATCTTGTCTGAATTCTTTTGATTCATCAGTAATGATGTAGATTAATACAGGGATGTACAACATATAGAAGAGTTTTCCCTTGTTTCTCAAATGTCAATTATTTTAAAGCCTTGTTTTAAAAATAACCCTAGACATGAAATCTCCTTTTTGTTTGAAGTTCTCTACAGGATTGAGCTAGAATCAGAAATGAAGATGAAAGTTATTTTCAGATGAAAAAAAGGAATTGTTCATCTCAGAAAGTCCTGATGATCTCTTAGTGCATACTGTATGCCTTCAGCACATGGGACTTGTGAATAGCAGCATAAGAAAAAAAATCAAGCAACCATTATCATTACTATCATCATCATCAGTCATCAGCTCCATCACACAGGTTTGTGCGACGCTGTATTGAAAAAAAAGGAAGTAAAGAAAAAAAAGAATGAAAAAGAGAAAAGCTCCTGCTAATTCTAGATTGCTGAATAATTTTAGCTAAGCAGTACACTACCCCCCTGAATGACCTCCTAAAGGAGGTTGTAACTCATCATCTCTGTCATTAGTCTAATCAATATAATCCCATTATGTTTGCTTTTTTTTTTTTTTAATAGAGACACTCCTAGGAAAGGTTATCAACAACTCCTGTGTGAGAATTCTGTCCCCATGGATGCACAATATGTCAGCCACTTTCAGTCAGATCATCACCGACATGGACAAGAAGCAGTGGCTGTGTGATTGGCCTATGCAACATACTATATTCTTCCAGAAGAATGAACATGAATCCAAAGGGACCATCGTTGATGTTGTCAAGGATGGAGATTTGGTGCAAATTCCCTGCTAAGTCAGTCAGATCAAATTATTTTTTTATGATGTATTCCTAAGGAGGAGGCCCTTGGTAAAGATAGTGGATTTTCTACTTTTGCCTTCTTATTTCTGTTTGTCAGGATGCTAAAAAGTACCTTTTTTATAAATTTCTCATAACCTTTGCAGGAGTAAAAATGTGATTTGAGTAGCTGAAATTTTGCTGGAGCTTTCTTTTTCTGTAATGACAGTTCTTCAACTTTCCTCACCAACCACAGTAAGCAGCAGGAATAAAAGTGTCATTGTAGATGGCCTAAAATTTGATGACAGACCATGTAAATTTTAGGGTAAAATATAGATAAGAAAATTCACACCTAAACTTGGGAAAATGCTATTTAGATAGAGAAGTATGTGTTTTGTTGTTTTGGTTTTTGTTTGATTGTTTGTTTCAGTATTATTAAAAATCACAGTGTTTCTGTGTTTACTGAGACAGAGAATAATTGTGGAGAATTAGGCTATTTTAAAGTTACAGGACCAGACCCATATGAAATTTATAAGATATCCATATCCTGAGATCCAGGAAAAATCATTTCAATCTTGGTGCGACCTTTAAGTTCCCTAGATAAGTTGGGAAGAAAATTTTATTAATGATGTCTAAACTTTCAAACTTGCACCAAAATGAGATAGAAAGAAATTGCTTTCTAACATCTAAATAAACACATTAAAAATCTTATGTATCATTGCTGCTGCACTATAATCCATTATCTTAGACATCTGCATGTACTTCAGAATTAGACACCAATATTTGTTGATGACTTTATGGTCATGTCATCAGTTAAAGATGATCAATACCTTTTTCTGACTTGTGTGAAGTATTTAAAAAATAATTCAATGCAAACTGCCCTGGTATGAAAATGAAAAACAAAGTGTAGCAGTTCATGTTTTGCACTTTCTCAAGCATCAGCTGTCAAAACAACTCTGCAGGGTTTGATGGATTTTTGCTTTCATTTTGTTTTCACCTAGGTATGATAAGCCATTCTGTGTAATTTTGCTCTAAAAGCTTTTTTTGTGGTTGGTTAGCCTTGCTCGGATACTAGGTGCCATCAGAGCCTCTCTATTACTCCCCTCCTAAGCAGGGCAGGGGTGGGAGGGCAAAGAAAATAAGATAGAAAAATCCCCATGGATCAAAATAAAAGCAAAAGCAAAGGCAGCATGAGGAAACAAAGTAAAATAAAAACAGATGAGGTCCAGCACAGGAGGCAAGGTTTCAGTTTTTGTAGTGGTTACTCCGTAAGAAAAACACCATAATAACAAATGCCACGACTCCTCATTTCTCTTAGTTTGTGTTGAAGAGCAGGCATCATATGGAATATCCCTCTGGTCAGTTTGGGTCAGCTATCCTGGCTATATCCAATCCCAAATTCTTGCCCACCCCCAGCCTACTGGTGAGGGCAGCATGTTGGGGGGACACTGCTGATGTTGTGCCAGCCCTGATCAGCAGGAGCCAGAGCACTGGAGTGTTATCAACACCTTTCCACCAATACAGGGCACAAAACTATTAGGACAATTATGAGGAAAATATAAGTCCTTTTCAGCCAAAACACTTTTCTATTGATTTAAAACAAAAAACAATTAGTATAAGATTTTCAAAATACCAAATCACTTGAGGTATATATGTGATGTCATATATAGATATTTTTGACTTCTTATTTATTTCTTCTCAGAAAAGAACTCATACAAAGAGTTCTGGTTTTGTTTTTTCTCATTTCAGTAAGAGGAAATAACTGCAATACATATAGAGCCAAGCTTTTCCTATGGATAAAGCATACCTTAAATACTGAAAAAACAGAGATAGAAAACTGGATGATGACTGACTTCTCCAAGTCAGTCCAGACTATGTAAGATGAAGAACTTAGATGAAAGTTCCATTTTAAAATGATGCCAGATGAAAATTTCTAGAATGTGTTAGACATCAATATTCATATATTGGACAGGTTTTGCTGTAGATTCATCACTTCAATGTACCTAATAATGTGATTTATTATAAACTAATATTAAAAGTATTTAATCCATAAAATTATTCCCTATCATCAGTTAAAAAATTTCTTGTGACAACTTTGAGTCAACTTCTCAGAGAAAGAATAAACAGAGCAATTTATGGCAAAACATGGTTTTAATGCCAATTACTTATACAGTTTTCACAAGAAAGAATCAAGAAACTAATTCAACCTTTATAAAAAGTAATAGATTTCTTTCCTATGTGCCAGTAAGAATTGAGTCTTCATGATTTTCCTCAGTGAATTAAATCAATGGTAACAATGGATCAAAATGCAACTCTTTGATAAACATTCATCTATTGAACATTAATACAAAATTTCTCTATCAGTAGTATTTTATCAAAAAATATGTATTATTTGATAGTGATTTAAAAAGTTTCTTAGGCCTTCCTATTAAAAATATAAGCTTTTTTTGTTCTTGGAGACAAAATATAAGTTTTATTTAATAATTATGGTTTCAAAGACACAATGACAGATTTATAATCATCTATTACATTCTTAAAAGTTTTTCTCAAGTAGTAGACAACACAACAGTTAAAAAATCAGAACACAAAAACTAAAACCAAAATGGAATAATACAAAACATTTTAAGGCAATCTTTCATTTTCTTTAGATTACCTGAATTACGCCCTATACTCTGCATTCTACTCCAATGAAAATTCACCCATACCATTTAAACCCTTTAGTCCTCTACACAATCACCCACAAATACTCAGAGGCAATCACACACTTGGACTTATCATGGCATTTTCTTGTAGACAAACACTGGAAAAGATTTTCTGTATGAACCATACCCCTTTTCAGTATAATACCATAATCTTGATTTTGACCCTTGGCTCCTTGGCTTGTATATTATGTTTATGACAACATGAGTTATCAAGACTCAGCATAAAGCCAGATAAAATTGAGTAGAGAGTAGAACTATTATTATCTTTTGATATGCTTATATAAAAACCAGATCTTCTTCCTCTCTTCATTGTATCAACTTAAAACATGCTCCTGAGAATTTCCAAATGAATTAGCGGTACCCTTGACCCATGGAAGATATTTACCTAATTTTCAAATGAACACAGAAACATAAAATATAGAAAAACAGCTTTCTAGAGAAAAATGTCCCATGTTTGCATTAACTATTTCCTGAAAACAAAACTTAGGCCTGTGTCTAACATTGGAGCAATCTCTGAAAGTTTCCATGCTTATATTGGAGACTATGACATCAACTGTTTCCAGTATATTCAGCTAATGTTTAATTTCATTACTCAGAACAGGGAATTAACTTTTCCTAGGCTTGAGAAATGTGTAAATTTTTCAGTACTGGCAAAAGTGTGTGTTTAATAAGCCCAAATTGTGTTCACACCAACCAGCATTTTCCACCTGACCTAGGCATTTTTTCCCACATTGCACCTCTTCTGTAACGTGCTTTTCATAATCAGAGGAGATAGTATTCATACTCAATATCATTGGGTAAACCAGGTAAGTGTGAACAGAAGTGAGCAAATTTTAGCAATCCAAGTCTTTGAAAGAAGTCTGTTATATAGTTTCAGAAGGACCACTTAGTCTAGACCTCCAATAGCGCTGCTAGGCAATTTTTCCTGGGCCTAAATAATGTTCTTTGAAGCTTAATATCTGCAAACATAATATTATCAGAATCATGTTGTTAGCCAAAATAAGAAATGCAATTAAAAACCTTTTAAAGTCCATTTAATAAAAGCAGCAAAATACTTATTGACAACTAGGAAATCTGCTTTAGAGATGACCCCACTTGTCTTCTGATGTTTGTAAGTTATGAGTTTTCTAAATAAGGTTTGCAGTTCATTGTTACCCATGTTTTTTCATTATAATGAAGATTGTAACAAATTGGCATGTACAATGGGTTCACAGAAGGAACGACCTCCTGCAAATGTATTTGTAAACATCACAGAGTGCTGGTATTGTTCAGTGCTATTTCATTTCTTCACTGATTGTCAGAGTTTAAATGATTTAGTACATCGGAAAGTTGCCAAACTGACATTCAAGAAAGCTGTAGAATCTTATATATAGAGGAGAAAAAAAAAAAAAAAAAAAAAAAAAAAAAAAGGAAAGACAGAAGTGGGATATTATACATTCTGGTATTATCTGTTATCCTCTGACCTTTTTATTGGATGATTGTCTGAAAGGTCCATTCTAGACAGCATTCATTCCACTACTTAGTTTATTTATTTCTTGTGAATAATTCAAAATTATTTTAAAAAATTGAAAATATTTGGGCACAGGATTTTTTAACCATAGAAACAGGCCTATGATGAATATGATAACATGTTGATCTTTACATATGAATGTTATTTCTGACTATGCACAGCTCGCTAATATGAGAACTAAACCAAATCCCTTTGTCATGCATAATTTAATTGAAGTTTGTATATGCCAACAGTTTCCACTCAGATGACAGATTCTAATTGGAGAACTAAAATTAATCTTTTAGTATTAAAAAAAAAATTGTGTCTTTTAGAGATGATGATTATATCTTCAAACTCTATTAACAATGGCTTTGAAAGATTGTGGTTTGCCAAAAATTCCTCCCAAGGAAAGAACTGAGTAACACAAGTTGTGGCTTAACACCAGCCAGCAACCAATTGTCACACTCACTCACACCCCACTGGTGGGATCAGGGAGAAGACTGGAAGGGTAAAATCCAGGAAAACTGTAAGTTGAGATAAAGCTATTTTCATGGGGAAAGCAAAAGTTGCACATAAAAGCAGAGCAAATGAAGGAATTAATTCACTGCTTCCCAAGGGCAGGCAGGTGTTCAGCCATCGCCAGGAGATGGCCCCATAACATGTAATGATTACTTTGGAAGACAAACACCATCATTCCAAATGTTCTCCCCTTCATTCTTCCTTCCTCAGTTTATATACTGAGCAAGACAGTCTGAAGAATCCCTTTAGCCAGTTGGCATCACCTGTCCTGGCTGTGTCTCCTCCCAGCCTCCAACACCCTGAACTTCCTTGGAAGTCTAGCAGTCCGAAAAGCAGAAAAGGCCTTGGCTCTGCGTAAGCCCTGCTCAATAATAACAAAAATATCTCTGTGTTAGCAACCCTGTGTTCAGCCCAAATCCGATACCATCCAAGAAAGTCAGCTCTACCCCAACTGAAACCAGCACATTTATCAGAAACTGAAGTGAAGGAATTTGTAACACACTGACTTGAAAAAACAGTGTGTCTTTCAAGTGGTCATCCCGGACTAAATAATGAAAAAGTATTTCATTATTACAAGTTAATGAAGTTATTTCTTCATTTAATTGTTTGCTACTCTTCTGATAACATTTCATTTGTTAGCCAAATTTTCCCTTCCTTTCAGTTCTGTAAAACTTACTGCCCAGAGCCAAATTCAGTTGCATTACTGTAGTTACAGCCAAACTAATTTCACCATATGCTGTCTGTACTATCTATAGTACGCAGAATGAATCCAACAGTTGTGACTGACAGTAGTTCATGAGACACCAAAAACTTTCCCCTAGGAATTGAAAGGAGCACTCTACCCAAGCATAGGCGTGGCACAGTAACATTTTTTTATTAGTGCAGTTTTTCAGACGTAATGCAGCACAGACTGAAAGACAGGTCTGGGTCTGTGTATAGTCTGAATAGAGGTGTGAAAAATTAAGGTATTCCAGAGTGGTTTTTTATTGGGTAGCTTATTTTCTGTAATGTTATGCCTGCTGGTATTTTTGCTTCTGAGCTTAAGCTTGTTTTGATTTTGTTTAATACAGCTGAGGGTATTGTCTACTATGTCTAATTTTCTATATAACTCTCAGAAGCCCAGTCAGAAAATTTTGGTGATGATAACTTATTGACAGAGTACCACTTTTTCATTCCTCATTTGTAACAATAATGACCACCAGAAAGATTCACTCAGTTTTAATGTAGTAAAATGACCAAAAATATAATCAGTATATAATTAGTTTGATATGCATGGGTGATATTTAATTAATGATATATATACATTTATTCACAAATTAACTGGATGATTTCTGTTGACTCAGTATGAGCAAACTGTTGGCAGTACCCTTTCTAATGAGTTATAGATAATAGGAAGTTTAACATCTACATCTACATCTTCATTAGTTAGGCAATTAAAGAAAAGAAGTTTATAAAGTATAGGCAAGTTACCTTAACTATAACTTTCCGAAAAAGTCAGCAGTAATTTATAAAACAACCTATTTTCAAGTACATTGGAGACAATAATGGAATACACAGCACACAAAATGCAGCTCTATGAAGAATAGGCAGGGTAAAGCCAACCTAAACCATCTAATCTTTCGACACAAAGATAAAAAGAAAGGGAATTGTATGTGATATAGTTTCATTTTTTCTAACATATTTATTACTCTTTGCACATGACATTATCTTAAGAAAATAAGAGAAATACAGTTAAATGACATTGGGTGGAGTTAAACCAGACTGGTATCCATAGCCACAGAGAAGGATCTGAAGTTGTCATCCGTAATCTTTGATGTATCAGACAAGAATTAATGAGCTTCAAAATCAACATAGAAAATTCATTATAAACACTGGGGAAACACAAAAAGGTAAAGTAGTGAATTACAGTCATAGGTTGCTGTGGGAATCTCTGTCATAGAAGTCTTCAAAAAAAGTGTAAAAATGTCTATGCAGAACTATAGTGAGAACTCATTCTGCCTTAAGGCAGGGAAAAGGACCAGATGACCTCTCAATGGGTTTTTACTCCTGTTTTTCTGAGATTCTATTATGTAGATGTCTAAATTTGAATACATTTTTTAAAAATGTAATACTTTAGCTAATATTTTATAATAATAATAAAATATTTAATACTATACAATGAATGTTGATAATGACAATATTATAATTTGCTTATATGTTAAATTATTGTTGATAGTTGAATGAATATTACTGAGTAGAAGTGTCATCCACTACCTAAGATTTAGTTTGTGAATCAGTATTCAAAGAAAATATTCAAGGTCACTTATTTTTATTATTATTTCACAGCTGTAAATTTTATTTCCTGATACACCCATTTGGACTGAGACAAAGTTTTTATGAAAAAAGAACCAGTGGAATAGTTCCAGGGATTAAGGATACATATGCTCTGGTCTCTTTAATCTCAATGACATTAATTCTATTCATCCATTTTGTGTGACAGAATAGCAAGCTTGAGTTTCAGTAATAAAGATAAGAATGTAATTCGGCTTTTTTTTCAGGGGACTGATAGGCAGGATCTCATGGGAAACTTATCTGAACAGTAAAGGAACTGGTGAGATCAGGTTTTCTTTTTAGAAAAACTCCTTAAAACACAAGGAGGTCAATCCCAATATGAACAAGAATGTGTGGCAGAGGGCCAGGTAGCTCAATGCAGAAATCCAGAATTAGCTCAAGCCCAAAAAGAAGGTACAGGGTGGAGTTGAGAACACTCCACTAAGGAGCAATACAGAAGTAGTGCCTAGGTGTCCAGAGCAAGAATTAATAAAACCAAAGTTTCAGTTGATGCTGAAAATGTCAGGAGGTGTGAAAGGGAGAAAGAAACAAATCTATAGGTAATTAGAGAAATAGAAGTGTGTAAAGTAAAATATGCAGCTGCTGCTGAATGTGAGAGATATCTAGATATATAGATATTAAAAAACTTGAAGTATTCAGCATCTTATTTACTCAGCATTTTCTCTACCTCAACCTAACCAAGTCCCTGTCCCTAGTAGCACAGGGTGAAGAACTGCTTCAGAAGGTACCAGAAAACAATTAGATGGAGCATGTCTTAGTGATTGCTATAGCAAGTTTTACACACACAAATCCATGGGACCCGACCACATGGGACCAAGATGCACATTTACAACATGAACAGGAGAAAAGAGGAGGATGTGCTGAAGGGTAGGACTGATATATTGCAGAACTTGAGAAACCCAGTGAAACTTGGTGAAAACAAATGTAAGATTTTGCATCTGGAATGGAGTCAGCCCATGTGACAGGACAGGCTAGGAATGTGCTTTGCAAAGGAGTCATGATGAGCAAAAGATTGAGCACAAAACACAGTTCCCATGCTGACCGGAGAGAAGACATCCAGAGTCTCCTAGATATGCTCAGTGACAAATGCAACAGACGGAAAAAAACTGTGGCAAATGAAATTCTGATTAAATATATAGAAAAAAAGATTCTTCATAGTAATCGTGGTCAAGCACTGCAATCATGGAATACATGAAATATTTGTCCCTATTAGAAATTCTCAAATCTAATGTACCTCAAATCTATAGAAGTCTAAATTCAAAATTATCCCTGCTTTAGTGAGCAGCTCGTGTAGATAACCTACTGTGTCTCTTCCACCCTAATAATTTTTATGGTATCTTTCTTACTTTTTTTTCAAAATTATAAGAAATACATCTGTAATATCATATTTGTTGATTTAACCTTAGTTTCTTCCAGAAGTACCTGCTATTTCCTCAAGCTTCCCTTTAGCTCACACCATTTTTAAAATCTCCTGTTGAGACTTATTTCTTTACGTCATATTCATTTTCACTACTTTGCCACGTTCTGATTATTTCTTTACATTTCATTCATTTTGAACACTTAATCATTTTTTTGTTGCACTTTTCTGAACTCCCTGTGATTTGTTAATATATGTGTGATATTGTGGTTCCCAGAACAGAACTTATTCTTGCAGGTGCAATCACACTGGAGTCATGTAAGACAGACCTATTGCCTGCCTGCTGTCTGACATCAATGTGACAGATTTCTTGGTCTCTAATAATAAATCTTGTTTTGTTTTAAATAGGAAGAGTAATGATCATTTCTGTATCTTTGCGAGATTGGAGCACAAATACAAACCTGCACAAACAAGTACAAACACTCAGACATGCCCAAGCATACACAGATATACAGAGTTGAGAGTGATGGAGCTAATTTATATCCAACATCTCCCGTGCAAAATGATTGCTATAGGAGAAAAAAAAAACCCAGAAAAAAACCAGAAATGGAAAACAAATAATCTATTGGATTTTTACAATAAGAAAAAAAAAAAAAAAAAAAAAAAGGGAAATGTCTAGAAATAGCAGTAATTAACAAAACACATCAGAAAAGATGATGCAGGAGTAAGTAGCCATTGATTCATTTCCCTTGAAAGGTGCACTTAGTCATAAAGTAATATGGTGAAATGTTTTCATAAAATCTTTTAATATGACAGTAAATTGTAACACTTTTTGATTAAATAAATCACAAAATACAAGTGAACACGACCTGGAGGAAAATATCTTGGGATACAGGGAGTAGAAATGTTCTCAAAATCTGTCTGCACTTAAAGATCAACTATACCTCACTGGCAGACTAACATCTGGTTTCAAACTAGCAGTGTCAGATAAGCTATTCCTTATGTTTTAACACAATTTTCTTACTCTGGTCTTGATAGTTTGAGAATTTCTCTCAGACTGTCCCAGGAGAATCATCTTCACAGCAAAAGTTTCTGACTCCACTTCACACCTGACTCTCAGTGAGATGAAGTGTAAACTAAAGGATCTTGCTCCCTCTCGATTACATTCCTATATGAAATATATTTCAGACAGGTCCATGGGAGAAGGTTATGAGCTAGAAGCAAGAAATTACTTCAGAGGGTAAAAGTGACAATTATTTTTCTACATGAACAAAAATGAGAAAATGATTGGCCTTTTCCTTAAAAATGTATCAGTTTCAGATGCTTACTCATACCAGTTATGAGGTTTTTGTTGTCTTTCCTCACATAAGTATCCCAAACACCCTAAAAAAGATCTGACAAGCACCAGTTTTTTATATGATCACCTGACTGGAATTTCTTAGAAGGAAATGTCTAGAAAGCATTTCATGCAAATAATTCTTTACAAATGAAACAAAACTTGGTAATCTATGTGTCGATACCTACCCATAGCTTCTTATTTACCCATTGAAAAATCACAATTTGTGTCTCAAGGAAATTCAACTGGTACATAACATATTTAAAGCAGATCTGGACTGCATTCCATGTCATTAACTTACAATCCTTGAAACCAAAAGAAGCACAAAAAGATGATTTTGAAGGGGTTTTTGCATGCATTTTTTCTGCTGACATATTTTCATTTGTCAGGTGAGCCTAAAGGAGTATACAGTAAAATTAATTTCTGCAACCAGAGCTAGTATGGGTTAAAGGCTGAACAAGGAGCTGACCTGGAGAAGTGAGGGATCAGTATGTCTCTTTCCAGGAGTCTCCAGCACTGAAAGACAGTTTTCAAGCTAAGATCATCTTGCCTTGCTGAAGAGAGATTTTAATTTAAAAGAAATTATTTAGATGTAACTGTCTTCAGATGGGATCTAGTAGGGAGCTGATGGATCTCCATTTGACCCATTCTCTTCATGTTCTGGGTTAAAAGTCTTCCTGTGTATTTTTTTTCCCCAAGTTACTATATATATATATATGCTTGTAATTTAAGCTTTTTCCTTAGGCATATGAAATTCACTGTTAACTTGTGCTAAAACTCTTCTAGATAACTGTTGAAGAAGACCACCATAGAAAAAAGCATGTAGAAGAGCAATATCTCCTCTAGTACTTTGTGTACAATGGAGTAGTATATGTTTCAGTTATTCCACAAGGATTTTCAGCCATAGAGATGTATCTGCAGCCTAACTTGCCTGCATAAACTTTTGATTTTATTTACACAGTTGATTTCTGTTTTCTATTTACTATAATCACTTAAAATGATTTATAAAAAAAATCTACCTTTTTTATTTTATTTTTTCTGGATATATCAGTTATGTAAAAAAAACCCAAAACCCTAAGTGATTTAAAAGTGCTCTTACTTGAAACATGCATTTTGCTGACTAGTTTCACCTTTTTTCTATTTGGAAACAAGAAAGTTCTTTATCAAATCTTCCATTTATTTGGATCACATGACACCAGAGGGAAATTTTTTTGGTGTGTTTTGGAGTATGTGTATGCATAGTCTATTGCATATTATATTAATTATATTATTTCTATAAATGTCATTTTAAAAATACATATGCATTTATTTTCTCATAATTTAAACTAATCCCAGGGCATTTTGTGTGATCACAGCACGTATGACAACATTCTCAAAAATGCTTGTGGAACAAGGCACTAGAAACTACCTTATTTTGCTCATTAAAATGTTGGTGCTACTGAGATTAAACATATTAACATCAGTTTTGGTATTTAATATCATTACTGTGTATTTTTTCAAAAATATTTTATTTGTCCTATTTTCCTGCTGAAAACACAGAGGTTTAAGTGGGTGTTATTTATGCTTTGTGACAGAGGATAGTCTTTGAACTTGAGTTCTCTTTACATGTACAGACAGATAATAATATACAGGGAAAATATAATTAATAATAATGCCAGATATAAATATTAATGCATGAACATAATCTTACTTTTTTGATAAGTATTCTTATTCAATGCTGATAATCAGTATCTTTTTTCCTAATGATGTCTGAAGAGTGATGGAGTCTGACAACAGGTTATAAGCAAACTTTATCGAGGCACTAAGAAAGATGAGCAACAATGCAGCCAGATGGTGATTTACCTGATCCCTGAGAGTGAACACAGGGTCAGCAATGATGCCATGGCTCTGGTGGACTCTCAGGAGCTCAATGTCATGTCAATCGTGCAAATGAGTTTTGAATGCGGATGAGAGTTGTGTCACTCCTTGGCTCCACCAGCATGAGTGTGAGTTGAGAGAATCCCAGCTTACATGGCAGAAGCATGGACTACATGTCATCTCAGATGATGTGGGTGACATCCTGCCTACATGACACTGGGGGCAGGCTTTCAGACTGCAAGAAAAGAGAGGCGTGCATAAATAGAACAAGCTTGCAATAAAGACACTCCTATAAAATTTCCAACAGTTCTCCACTTCAGATGTGTTGTCAAGTTTAGATCTGAAGGTATGGTGTCTACAGCACCAATAGATATTTATCTAGAAACTCTAGATAAGTTCTGTTCATTTTTCCAAACAATATCCCCTGGTTAATTCATTGTTCTTTAATAGGAACTCTTTGTGAAAGGAAACTGCCACTTGCCAATGCTTGTCAGAATTTTAGACAAAATACCCATGAAGAGCAAAATTGGATATGAGCATAAAATTTATGGAATAATATTTTCTGAACACAATATTTATGAGAAGTAATAATATTTTTCCCCATTTAATTTCAAAATAAGATTTGTGTGTAGAGAACATAGTCTAATTATCTACTGGTATACTTTTATTTTGCTGGCAGTGGGAATGTGATTCTTCAATAAAAGCAAATAAATCTGTGTTTTGTGATTATATCTCCTCAAAGAGTCATAATCTGATTTTCTGTTTGTTGTTCTCTGACTGAACAAAACAATACACAAAACGTATTTATACTTTTAAAGCCCATTCTCATTACACTGTGCTGGACTTGAGGCTCTCTGTCTATCAGATTTACCTTCATCTTCAGTCGGGGTGCAGAACTGGACCAGAACTCTAGCTGCAGTCTTATTAGAGCCAAGCAGTGCAGAAAGATTATTACATACCTTACATACAGAACTTCTGTTTCTATAACTAAAGACAGTAAAACAACACGACATACTCAGTATGTAATCTACACCAGGTCACACAGGATTACATCCAGGTGGGTTTTCAGTATATCCAGGGAAGGAGAATCCACAACCTTTCTCAGAAGCCTGGTTCAGTGCTCTGTAACCTATTCAGTAAAAAATTTTCTCTCATATTCAGATGGATCTTTAAGTGTTTCCATTTATTCCTATTGTACCTTGTCCTAAACTTCTGATCACTTCCCCAATGGAGCATTTGTGAAAAGTTTCCTCTCTATTTCTGCATTTAAATCATTCATGAAAAGCCAGAGATATACAAGACATGAGAACACTTCTGCAGAACCTGCCTAAATACTACCTTCTGATTTGATAGCAAATCACAGTTTAAGACTTTTTGGGCACATCTGATAATTTTGCATATCTTTAATAATAATCATCTTAATCTTATCTTTTGCTTATAAGTGTCACATAAAGCAGCTTCAAAAGATTTTGTAAATTCAAAATATCAAACATATATGTTTCTTCTCCTTTATCTGTAAGACTCTTATCCCATCATAAAAAAGAAATTAGATTATTCTGACAAGCTTTGTTCCCAAGAAATCTGTGCTTGCAGTTAGTCTACTCTTACGTTATCTCTAGGTGCTTATAAATTGTTTGAATATTTGTTCCAGCTTTTTACAAAAGGAACTAAAGCTTACTCACACATAATTCTCAATTCCTAGTTTTTCACATTTTTTGAAGATGAGAACTGTGATTTTCTTTTTTTCCCAGCTCTCCAAAACTTCATAACCTTTCATGAATTCTGTATGGTTTCAGCAAGTCTTTAAAGTTTTCTGAGTAAAATTCAATTGGACTATCCAACATAAAACTTCTAACTTATATTAGAGCTCTTTAATGTACTTTTCCTTTCTCCAGACAGAATCTTTACCCCTTTCTTGTTGATTATGTGTCAGCTGTCTGATCTCAGACAATCTTTTTAGCAATATCTGAAGCTTAAAAGAACATTAAACACTTCAGCATTCTTGGTATCATAATCAGTTCTTCCTTCTTCTGTTCAGCATTTCCCTTTATCTTCATCTTGATACTAACTTGCTTACTGAATGTCTTCCTGTTTTTGTTACAGCTCTTGCCAGTTGCAACTCATTTTCCATCTAACAAATTTTCTCCATACATTTTGTCCTTAACAATCTGACCTTTTTTTCTGTGTCCTATATTCTCCCTTCATGCAATTAAAATCCTTAAAGAGTCAATACTTTACCCAAGCTGTGTTTTTTTTCTAAACTTCCTATCCTTTCAGTATTTGTAGTCTGTGATTGGGCTTTTAATATAGTTTCCTTATTAAGCTGCCGAATTTCTTATTCTTTAGACTTGTTTCTCACAGAATATAAGTTCCCAAAACTCTTAATTATTGCTCTAATAAATTTGTATGTTCAAGGTTTATTTAATCTAATGTCAGAGAGTCAGGAGTTTTCCTCGAGGGAAATCGATAAAGGCAGTTTAAAGCATTATAGTTCTGTGGGTTTTGACCTATTTCCCACAACTACCCAGGTATTTTCATATAACAAATTCCCTGTTATTGAATGACATACCCTGGATCTCTCCTGCTCTCTTGCTGTGACACATTATAATTTGTTAGTACCACTATCACTGGGCTTATTTTCTTTTTCTAAGGGACTAAAAATAATCTTGGGAGTTGGAATTATAAAGAAATATGGGAAGGAAGTGCTTAGAGAAGCCTACCTATTATGTACTTAGTCATAATTCTCCAGGGATATTGACATTACATCGAATAAATCTTCATTAGTTGCTGTATCTTCAAGAATAAATAAATATCTGCATTTGTTAATTTTCTTCGTATTTTTCACTAAAATTACCATTCAAATTTTTAACCTAGTATCAAATACTTCTACAAAATAATCTATTATCTAATGAGTTCTTCAGTATTTGTTAAGCAATTATTTGTGCTAAACCAGAGAAAAATAACTTGATCATTTTATAAGTTACCTTTATACTCTCTCTCTGAAGATAACTAAAAAATATAAAGAACCTCAGAAAAGCAAAACTTTATGATGGAATGTGAAAAAAAATATGGGGAACTGATAAGAGGGGTAGCTAATACCTGTACTTTTGCGGCAGTCAGATTTATATGGTGTCTTTCTTTAGCAGGACTGAGAGACTGAGAGGAAAGAAAAAAACAAATATATGAAATAAATATATGAAATATATGAAATAAATATATGAAATAAACTAAAATGAAATAAAAGTTGAAGGTCTTATCTAATTCAGGAATATCCAACCCAAAATGCAACATATACAGGATGGAGAAATTGTACTCATTATCAGATAGGCATATGGATTATTTCAAATCTATTTGTAAAGAAGGGATGCTGCCACAGATAGTTAATTGCATATGATCTTCATAATGTAATATGAATCACAGTAACAGTCCTAAATAGCCATTATGGTAAGAGCAGTGAAATGGAACTTGAAATAAACAGTGCAATGAATGCATATCAGTTAGTATGAAAGGATAGGAGCTTTCTAGTGGAGGAAGAGCGACCAAATACAGTATCTATTAAAGGACTATTAAATGTGAATATAAAGTGTCTCCCTAAAGCCAAGTGAAACTATTTGCCATATGAGTGGGAAAAAACAAATACAAAGCTTTGTTGCCGTAGGCTAGATCCCTATTAATTTCCTAAGTCTCTACTCTGTAGGATTCTTAGGCATTTAATAACATTGTTGAACTCAAATTGCAAACCTTACATCAATGCAGGCACTACTCTGTCTCTATTCTGTGCATATTGTCAGTAAACTTGTTCATCATGTTTTTTCACTGTGAAACCGGTTCACAGCTTAGAAGTGGCCAAAGAATTCAACTGTTACTGGAGAAGAGTGATAGTCTGTCAGAAAGAAATACAGACAAGACTGTGTTAATTCATCATCACCACTTGAAAAAGTTGGTTTTTTGTTTTTTTTTAAGACTACATATTTTTGTCAGGGAAGGTAGGGTAGACATGGAATGGCTTTCTAATTGCTGTCAACACAATATGTACAAAAACCAAAACTTTGAGGGCACTTGTGGCCTCAAATTCATGCTTTCCATTTAAATGGTTGTCTTACATTTCAACTGGTTCTCCACCCAAACAAATGAATTTTACATTGTAGCACAATGACTCATCCACAGAGACATCTTTAAGTGAGAAAGGGAACCAAGGAAACATATTTATGAAGAATAACCTGATCTTGAGCATGGATTAGTAACTAGAGGAATATTCTCTGTCTGTTGCATTCATGTTTCTATTTCACATATATATTTATACAAGTAGCTTGATTAAAACTGTTCCACAGTAAACTGATTCATATTAGCCATGCTAGATAATAAAGGCAAGCAAATTTATTTTCTTAATATTGTTCACTCTTACAGAGGACATTAGGGAGTCATCAGTCTGCAATCAACACCACTGCGATCTGATGTGTTCCATTGTATTGTGACCCTGTATCTTCTTTTGGTGAACTTTCACAGGACTTTATGGTACAAAATAGGAACAAATCCTCATACACAAAGCTGTATTTTAGTGAAACCTTTACATTTGATTTATTTGAATAATGAAATAATCATGATAAAAAGGGAAGTTTCATTTAAAAAGTGATTTCTAATTAAAATGTCAGTTTCATCAAAGTTTTTACCTTGAAGAATAAAAAAAAGATAAACATTTCTTTTCTGACTCACTTGATGACTGCAGCACATATTATGGAAATGATATTAAGATATGCCTTGCTGAGCAAATTATACAAGATTTTAAAAGGATATATAAAAACTAAATTTATCCACATTTTCACTTAGCTTCCGAAAATACTCAAAGCAAACTTCAGGTAAAATATTGAAATAAGTAAGTTCTTCACAGCAACAGATATCTAGAACAGGAGAATAAATAACACACAAAATTATGACTATATATATGCTATACTATGACTCAGGAAAATAGACCTGCCTAAAATATACAGCTCAATTTTGAGATCTGAGATCCATCTGTGAAAATATTTCACCCATGTCCAACACTGGTTTGACTTCCAAGGCACTCTTGCTCTCTCAAATCAGACAGATGTGTATAGGTAGCATGCAATATGTAAGTATGGAAAAAAGAAATTTAAAAATATTGTAATTTATAATTAAGTTTTATGTAAATTATGTGATAAGAATTCGCTTCTTTAGTGAGGAATTTATCTTTAAAAGGGGTTGCAGTTTCTTTCAGAAAGGAGTCAAAATTCTGACTTTCACCACAAGTTATCCAAATCACTGTTGTCTGGATGCAAGAAAATGTCTCATGAAGACTAAGCTTTTCACAAATTGTCACACTTAAAAGACCCATAAATATTGCCAATCCATTGAAACACTTTCAGCTAGGTTTATGTGACTTACTATGTGCATCTATATTGGGAAAACATAATTCACTTGCTATAAGTGTGTCTGTCTCCATTAACTATAAAAGCAGCTAAGGATTAAACACTGATGTTGTCCAAATCTAGATAAAATTAAATCTAGATTAAATACATTTAATTTAGAATATAAATGGATTACTCAGACTTAATATCAATTAACTGCCTATTTAAACACAAGATAACGGCTGATGTGTAAAAATGTTGTTAAGAGTGAGAATAAATTAAAAACTAAAATATGTGCTTGAAGTTAGATTTAAGATGTGAGGTGCTTCCCAGGATCACATATTTAGCCTACAGAGATAAAACTATAGCCTAAGAAGACACCAAGAGAACAATCCATCATAGGTTTAGTACAGAA
>WEIU01003313.1:70543-81547 GCA_013389925.1 Aegithalos caudatus
TCCCCGCCGCCATCACTCTCCCCTCACCCGCGGTCACCATGGCAACGCAGCAACACTTCCGGGTTCACCCGGAAGTCGCGCCGTTGCCACGGACACCGTGACGCACTTCCGCCGCGCCGCCACCAACCCGGAAGTGCCGCCCCCCTCACGCCTCAGCGTGGCCGCCATGGTGAGAGCGGGGACGCCGCGGGCTCGGGGTCGCGGTCTGTGGTCGCCGCCGATGATTTGGCGGCTCCACGCCCCCGGTCCGGGGCTCATTAATTATTTAATCATTAATTGCAGAAGCCGATCCTGCTGCAGGGCCATGAGCGCTCCATCACGCAGATCAAATACAACCGCGAGGGAGACCTGCTCTTCACCGTGGCCAAGGACCCCGTGAGTGCTGCCCGCACCCCCGGTAATTACCGCGCCGCTAATTAACGATCGTTCAATTTTTTGATTATTTTTTTGTTCTCTCCTCGCAGATAGTCAACGTTTGGTACTCGGTGAACGGGGAGAGGTTGGGAACCTACAACGGGCACACGGGAGCTGTGTGGTGTGTGGATGCCGACTGTATCCTTTGATCCCCAAAACCGGTTTTATCCCATATTTTAGTGCCTGATTCATTCTCGGTGATTCCTCCCGGCTTTTCCTCGTTTTTCTCTCCCAGAGGAGCGTTTAACTCTTCTGCTGCCTCCTCTTATCCCATCTTGGGGGTGTTTTTCCTGCCTTGCTGATATTTGGGATGACATCCCAATGGATATTTGGATTTGTTGTGCCTTGTGCTGCTTCCCTGGGTGGTTGGGAAGCTCTTCCACAGGCAGCAGAGACAGAAGTGTGGAAAAGTTGTTTAAACACAAGAATTGGAGCCATTTTTTTCCAATTCCATGGGGAAATCGTGGGATTTGCCAATGGGAATATTTGAGCTCCCTGTTGCCTTTCCTGGGGTGGATTTTGCCCCCCAAAAATCCCTTTTTTAATGTGAAACATTCTCTGAGTGCCCAGCCAGAGGAATTGGGGGCTGATATTCCCAGATAGAGGAATTTGGGGCTGGGATTTTCAGACAGTGATATTTGGGGCTGATATGCCCAACCAATGGAATTTAAGGTTGATATTCCCAACCAGTGGGATTTGGGGCTGATGTTCCCAGAGACAGGGATTTGGGGCTGATATTCCCAACCAGAAGAATCTGGGCTGGTTTTCCCAATCAGAGGAATTTGGGGCTGACATTCCCAACCTCAGGAATCTGGGCTGCTTTTCCCTGACTGTCTCCCAGGGGACACCAGGCACGTCCTGACGGGCTCTGCAGACAACAGCTGTCGGCTCTGGGACTGTGAGACGGGTGAGGCCATTCCCAAATTCCCTTTGGGACACGGCTGTGCCACCTCCTGAGCCTGGGGACACCCAGGGAGAGCTCAGAGCCTGGAGGGCTCCAGGAGAGCTGGAGAGGGATTGGGAACAAGGGATGGAGGGGCAGGACACAGGGAGTGGATCCCACTGGAGGTTTGGGTGGGTTTTGGGTGGGTATTGGAAGGAACTCTTCCCTGAGAGAGGCTGGGATGGAATTCCCAGGGGATCTGTGGCTGCCTCATCCCCTGGAAGTGTCCCAGGACATCTTGGAGCCCCCTGGGATGTTGGGAATGTCCCCGCCCAGAGCTTTAAATCCCTTCCAACCCAAACCACCCCGTGCAAAAAGCTGGGAACGCCTTCAGGGCTTCCTGAGGGGCTCAGCAGCATTCCTGCCCCCCTGTTCCCCTTTTCCCAACCCTCCTGTGCTCCCCAGGGAAGCAGCTGGCCCTGGTGAAGACCAGCTCGGCCGTGAGGACGTGCGGCTTCGACTTTGGAGGGAACATCATCATGTTCTCCACGGATAAGCAGATGGGATACCAGTGCTTCGTCAGCTTCTTCGACCTCAGGGACCCCAGCCAGATCGGTCAGGGGCTGCAGGGACTGGGAGGGACTGGGTTTGGACTGGGATGGACTGGGATTGGCATGGGATTGGTCTGGATTGGCATGGGATGGCCTGGGTCTGGGATTCCCTGGGGTTCCCTGGGATTGGTCTGGGATTGGCTTGGAATGGCCTGGGATCAGCCTGGATTCATCTGGGATGGACTAAGATTGGCCTGGGATCAGCCTGAATTGACTTGGGATGGCCTGGGATCCCCCTGGGATTGGCCAGGATTGGCCTGGGGTTCCCTGGAATCAGCCTGCTATTGGTCTGGATTGGCCTGGGATCAGCCTGGATTGGCCTGGGATGGCCTGGGGTTCCCTGGAATCAGCCTGGATTGACTTGGGATAGCCTGGGATCCCCCTGGGATGGCCTGGGGTTCCCTGGAATCGGCCTGGTATTGGTCTGGATTGGCCTGGGATCAGCCTGGATTGGCTTGAGATTGGTCTGGGGTACCCTGGGATTGGCCAGGATTGGCCTGGGGTTCCCTGGGATCAGCCTGGGATCATTCTGGGTTCCTCTGGGATTCCCCTGGGGTTCTCCTGGGTTCTCCTGCGATGCATCCCAGAATCCCAGAGTGATTTGGGGCTGGGGGAGGCTCCAATCTCCCCCCATTCCCATGGGCAGGGATCCCTTCCCCTCTCCCAGGTTGTTCCAGCCTGGCTGGAACAGAGCAGCTGCTTCCCTGGGGAATGGCTTTGCCCAGTGCCCGGAGGTGCTTTGGGGCTGATCCCATCAGCGAGGACACGATTCCCCCTGGGGGATTCCTCTGGGAACAGCAAAATGCCTCCCCTGAGAGCCCTGGGAACCTCAGCTCCAGAAATAAAAAACCACAAAGGGATTTTGTACAGAAAAGCTGGGAAAGCCCCAAGCCCAGCTGAGCAGGGACAAACTCTGGATCCAGCCCCTGTGATTCCCATCCCCACAGAGAACAACGAGCCCTACATGAAGATTCCCTGCAGTGATTCCAAGATCACCAGCGCCGTGTGGGGCCCTCTCGGGGAGTTCATCATTGCTGGCCACGAGAACGGGGAGCTCAACCAGTTCAGTGCCAAGGTCAGCCCTGGGGGAGCCTGGAGCAGCATTCCCAAGGGATCAGGGCTGGGATGGGGCCTTTGGGGCTCCAAGCAGCAGCTGCAGCAAGGGTCAGTAAAATCTGAGCCAGGCTGGAAGTGACACAGCGCAGAGATGAGGAACTGGATCCATTCCTAAATTCCCTTCCCACCCAAAGCATTCCTGAGTTCTATTCCATGTTGTTTTTCATGAGGGAATCACTTCCCAGCTTCCTGAAAATTCCTTTTCCTCTTCCCTGTTAAAATCTGAGGCTTCCATGAACAAGGCTGGAAGTGACACAGCACAGAGATGATGAACTGAATCCATTCCTAAATTCCCTTCCCACCCAAAGCATTCCAGGGTTCTATTCCATGATCTCCCAGGCTGTTTGGGAGGAGGGAATCACTTCCCAGCTCCCTGAAATTGCCTCTTTCCCTGCAGTCAGGGGAGCAGCTCTCCAATATCAAGGAGCACACCAAGCAAATCAATGACATCCAGACCTCCCGGGACATGACCATGTTCATCACTGCTTCCAAGGATAACACAGCCAAGGTGAGCTTTTCCAGCAGCCCCTGGGGATTTCCTGGCAGGATCTCTGCTCACAGGGGGTTTTGCTCTTTTGGGAGTGTTCAGTGAGGAAGGGAAGGTGCTAAATAAGCAGCCAGGCACGGAAATACTGAAATATTTTGGTATTTCCATAGAACATTTGCAGTTTGCCACCTCTGGAAAGCCAAGGATTTCCCTTTCTGAGGAGTATTTTTGGGATTTGAACTTGGAGAGTTGAGGGAGGTCCCAGCAGCTGGAGCAGTGTGAGCTGATGGATGAATTTCTCCCTTTTCCCTCGCAGCTCTTTGACTGCACATCCCTGGAGCACCTGAAGACATTCCGGACCGAGCGGCCCGTGAATTCTGCTGCCCTTTCCCCCATCTTTGACCACGTAAGGATGAGCTTCCTCAGGGCATCACTAATCCTGTCATTCCTGTTTGTGAGCCTTCCCAGTCCAGCCTAAATCCAGGATTCTGGAATGACCCCATTCCCAGTTCTGGGGAGTTCTGTTGGGTCTGGCACTGGGAACAAAGTTTTGTGTTGCCCTCTGATCAAATGTGGAATTCCTCTGAGGGTTGGGTGGAATTCCTCTGAGGGTTGGGTGGAATTCCTCTGAGGGTTGGGGCCCTGCTGATGGATTTGTGGGATCAGTGGGAAGTGCTGGAGGCAGTCACCAGCCCTGGAGGTGTCCAGGGCACCTCTGAACCTGGCACTGCTCTAAACTGGTTTTGAGGTGGGGATCAATGTTGGGCTCAGTCCTGGAGGTCTTTTCCAAGCTCAGTGATTCCAGGATTCCCTAAATCCCAGAGGGGAGCACCAGAGGGTGGTGATTGCTCTGGTTCCTCTCCCCTGCAGGTGGTGCTGGGTGGAGGGCAGGAGGCCATGGATGTGACCACGACCTCCACCAGGATTGGCAAATTTGAGGCCAGGTTGGTCCTTTTCCCTCACCCAGAGCCCTCCTGACATCCCAGAGATTGCACTTCCCTTCCTTGTGGGAAGCTGGCAGTGCTGGAGAAACCCTTGAGGGTTTTTTTTTCCAGTGTTTTTTGTCCCTTCTGGGCTTGTGACAATGGAATTTTTCCTCCTGCCAGGTTCTTCCACTTGGCTTTTGAGGAGGAGTTTGGCAGAGTCAAGGGGCACTTTGGGCCCATCAACAGCGTCGCCTTCCACCCTGATGGGAAGAGGTGAGAGGCTCCCTGGGGACCTTGCAGTGTCCCAAATCCACTTTTTAATGGAATATAACCAGAATTTTGGGATTTCCCTGCTGGGAATGGAACCAGCACCTGAATTCTCCCACTCTGAGCCAACCCAGGGGGGTCACTCACACCCTGCCCCACACTTTGGCCACATCCCTGATTTTTTTTTCCCTTTGTATCAGTTTTTCCCTTTGTGGTATCAGTTCCAGGAGGGGGTGGTGAGGCCAGACTTGCCATTCCTTGCTCCCAGCAGCATTCCTGACTTTCCCTTTCCTCCCTGCAGCTACAGCAGCGGGGGTGAGGATGGCTACGTCCGCATCCATTACTTCGACCCCCAGTACTTCGAGTTCGAGTTTGAAGCCTGAAGGAGAATTTCCCTCTCCTCTCCTCTTCTTTTCCCTTCTCCAAGCACTTGCCCAGGCCCTGGGCTCCACCACAGGACTCTTGGAAAGCCCTGAGGTTTTTCTTGGCCCCAATTTGGGGGGAAATTGGGGAAGTGGGAACTCGAGCAGCTCCCAAAGGGCAGGAATAGCTTTAAGTGGAAGAAGGGTGAAGGGAACTGGGCTGGGTGCCTGCCTGCTGGGCATATTTATAAATCAGGGGAGGGGAAAAAAAGAGGAAATAAATAGAAATCTTTTCTAAACACAAGGAAAAGCACCTCTGTGGAGTTTTTTAGGTGGTTTTTTCCCCCCATCTGGACCAAAATTAACTCAAGGACTTTGTTTTCCCAGCTCTGTTATCAGTTCCACACCCATGGAGCAGAGCTGCTCCTCCTGGGACCTCTGTCCATCCATGGACTCCTTCCATGGAGCCTCCTCAGCCTCCAGCCCAGCCCTGAAGTGTGAAAAGGCTGCAAGTGCAGCAGCCAGGAATTGTTCTGCAGCTGCCACGCACGCGCTGCTCTGTTTATCTGCTGGGCTGACCCCGGGCCAGCTTTCCTCATGGAACAGTTATTTCCTGCCCCAGGAGCTCGTGCTGCACATCCTCACCCTCCCACCCTCCCCTCTGTCCAGTGGAGTGGGGTTTTTTTCCTCTTTCCTTCCTCAAAACTGGGCCCAAGGGCAGAATTCCCAGGCTGGCTCCCAGCTCGGAGCTGCTGGCACGACATTGAGGGGATTTGGGGGGGGGATGTTGGTTTAGTGTGTCCTGTTGGGGTTTTTTGTGTGATTTCT
Source organism: Aegithalos caudatus (assembly GCA_013389925.1). Taxonomy (NCBI): domain Eukaryota; kingdom Metazoa; phylum Chordata; class Aves; order Passeriformes; family Aegithalidae; genus Aegithalos; species Aegithalos caudatus. Next base: position 76,438 of record WEIU01003313.1, read on the forward strand.
TGGGGTTTTTGTGTGAATTCCTGGGGGTTTTTTGTCTGATCACCTTTAGCTCCAGAGCCATCCACAGGCACTGCTGAGATCCCAGTGGGAAGGAGCAGCTTCCCTATGGAAGAGCAGGACACAGGCAAGGGCTGGGAGAGAGATTTACTGCAACGAGCTCAGGCTGGGGAAGGAGGCTCTGTCCCCTCTCCCAGAGCTGTCCTTGGGCTCTGTGTCCTGCACAGCCCTTCCCATGGGAAAATCCAGTGTCACCTTGTCCCAAATCCCACAGGGACCGAGTGTCCACGCTTCACCTTCCATTCTCTGTCCCAGCAGTGGCCTCAGGGAGGGACTGGCTCAGCCTTTTCCCTGTGCTCTCCTTGCTGGAGGAGCTGTTTCCCTCCACCAACCTCTGGATCTCCTCCCAGGCCTCCTCCAGGTGCTGGGAAGAACGGATCCAACGAAGGAACAAACCTGGGAGAGAGAAGGGGCTGTTCTTTCAGCCCTGGCAGAGAGGGAAAGGCAGAGCAGCTCCCCCTGAGGCTGGGAGCTGAGGGTGGATTTTGGGAGGAGCTGGGATTTGGGGAGCTCACCCTGCCAGAGCTGGATGCTCTGGGGCTCCCCTGAGGCTGGGGTATGGATTTTGGGAGGAGCTGGGATTTGGGGAGCTCACCCTGCCAGAGCTGGATGCTCTGGGGCTCCACGGAGGGCCAGATCACCAGGGGGTTGTGCGAGTACAGAGGGTTCAGGAACTTGTGCCTCTCCTCAGGCTGGTTCAGCCAGGCCCAGAGCGAGTGCGTGCTCTCCCTCACCTGGCACAGGCTCCTGCGGGGACAGGGGGGACAAACCTGAGTCCCCGACAGCGTTTTGGTGTCACCTGAGCCCTGGGCAGGAGGGGCTTGGCTGTGTCCCCACACCCACCGTGTGCCCACGTGTCCCCATACCACTGTGTCACCGTGTCACCACATCACCGTGTCCCTACACCCACCGTGTCCCGTGTCCCGTGTCCCCACGCCCACCTCTCCCTCTCGCTGTTGCACAGGAAGGTGCCGTAGGCCGAGGCGTAGGCGTTGTCGAAGAGGGTGAGCAGCAGCTGCTCCCCGAATTCCAGGGAGAAGGGGAACTGCCGGCTCAGCTGCCACACGCAGTCCAGGAAGAGGAGGAAAAGCGGCGCCTCCTGCTTCCCTCGGCCGTGGGAGGAGGCGGAGCGGGCGCAGCGCAGCTGGAAGGGGTGCCCGGCCTGCGGGGACGCGGCGACATGGGGACACCCAGCCGGGCCGGCATCCCCGCCCCGCCCACCACAGCCCTCACCTGGATCCATTCCCGCTCCAGCAGCCCCTGGAATCCCTCCAGGCTGCGGCAGGACGGGTCCAGGATGAGCTGCGCCAGCGCCGTCACCAGCAGCGTGGTGTCCGTGCCCTCCGCGCCGTGCACCAGCACCTTGGAGTCCTCCCTGCGCGATCCCGGGGGTGACAACCGGCTTGGGGAGGGACTGGGGAAGGGGACAGGAGGGCGAGGGGCAGCCCCCGTTACCTGTCCAGGCACTGGGCAGCCAGGCAGGCCGTGCTCAGGGCGGCTTTGACGTGGCTGAGCCAGCGGCTGCTCTCCAGGCGGCACAGCCAGCGGTCCATGCTGGCCGCGGGGTCACTGCACGCCTCCGCCAGCCTGGTGAAGCTCTCCTGCAGCGCCCGGCCCCTGCCCGAGGGGACAGAGCCGTGGAGGGGCTCATTGGCACTGTCCCTGCTTAATTAACCTGATAATCACAACTACTCCTGACCTACAGTGCGGGCGTTTTTCACCTAATTACGAAAAAGCGCCTAAACCCGTGAAGAAGAAAGAAAAAGAAGCAAAATAGAACTTGGACAGCACTCAAAGCTCTCCATCTTTGTCTCGCGTGTACATTAAAATCTTAAATCTAGGTTTTTCACCCTGTGAAATCACACGGTGCTGTTCAAACCACACACCCACAGCTCCTGTATTATTAATCAATCTCAAAAACGTGTCCCAAAAATCTCAAGTCAAATGTAGTGCTTGCCTCAAACCAGCACCTTTTAACACAGAAAACCTGAAATTCTCGGCCTCCCAGGTTCCAAGGTGTCCCAGTCCCGGTTTGGCTGGGCTGCAGTGGCTGATGAGCGGGATGGGTACGAGGGGCAGCTCAGAGAGAGAATTTAATGACCCAAGGCAGGGGCGTGGTTCACCTGGCATTTTATGGGTTTTACCCGGGGGCAGGTGTCCAAATTTGGGCAAACAGGGCAGGGCCTTGACCTTTAATAAATCAACGGGGCTCACTCTTATCAGCCTCTCCCTGGTGTCCCACCTGCCCAGCTCTCAGGTTTATCCCCTCCCTGTCGGGAACCTGGGCTGAACCTGGCTCTGTCCCAGGTGATTCCCAGGTTTCCACAAGGGGACTGCAGCCTGCCCTCACCTTTCCAGCGCCCGGTGGAGCCGCCTCCACTGCGGGTAGGAGGATTTGGGCTCGGTGCCTCCCCCGCTCATGCGGGCCTGCTTGGCCGCCTGGGCCGAGCGGGTGTCGATGATGAAACCTCGCTCTCCTTCATCCAGGATTGTCCCCAGGAGCTTCTCGTCCTCGGGGCAGCGCCGGCGGTTGTGCCCGGTCAGGGGCTGGCTGCTGCGGAGCAGCGCCTGCAGGAGCAGGGAACAGCTGGGAGTGCCCAGCCCGGAGGGGAGAAGGCTCCAGGGGGACCTCGGAGAGGTTCACGGGGTTTAAAAGGGTTCCAGGAGAGATGGAGAGGGACTGGGGACAAGGAATGGAGGGACAGGACACAGGGAATGGCTCCCAGTGCCAGAGGGCAGGGATGGATGGGATACCGGGCAGGAACTGTTCCCTGGGAGGGTGGGAAGAGGCTGGGATGGCTTTCCCAGAGAAGCTGTGGCTGCCACTGGATCCCTGGCAGTGCCCAAGGCCAGGCTGGTGGGGGCTTGGAACAACCTGGAACAGTGGAAGGTGTCCCTGCCATGGCAGGGGTGGCAAGGGATGACCCCTAAAATCCCATTCCAACCCAATTCTGGGGATCCATGACGATGGAATCCCTAAAATCCCATTCCAACCCAATTCTGGGGATCCATGACGATGGAATCCCTAAAATCCCTTCCAACCCAATTCTGGCATTCCATGTAGATGGAATCCCTAAAATCCCTCCCAACCCAATTCTGGGATCCCATGGAGTCCCTCCTCCTGCAGCACCGGGCAGAGGCCCGGGAGGCTCCCAGCCCCGTTCCCCGCGGGCTGGCAGCGGGGCAGGGCGGACTCACGGTGCCGTTTTTGGGGTGGAAGTAGCTGAGGACGGGGAAGCGCCCGCCCTGCCGGAACCGCGCCGCCTTGGCCACCGCCTCATCGCCCACGGCCGCCGGCACGATCACGGCCCGCGGGTACGAGGGGCAGGCGCTGAAATCCCGGTTCACGGTGCTCAGCCGCCACTGGCTGGTCTGGGGGGCAGGCGACATCAGCGGCGAGCCCGGCGGGGCTCGGGGAAGGCTCCGGGTCCCTCCGGGCCGGGCTCACCTGCGAGGAGATCTGCTGGAAGTAGCGCTCCAGGGCGAACCGGGGCCAGCCCTGCTCCAGCCGCAGGCTCGGCGGGCGGTAGAAGAACGGGTACATCATCATCACCGAGTCCACCGAGGACAGCGCCTGCTCGGGGACACCGGCGATGTCCCCGCGGGCCAGCCCCGCGTGGCACAGCCGCTGCCAGCGCTGCCGGAGCTCCGTGTTTACCCAGTCAGCGCCAGAGCAAACACGGCAGCGCTTTTTCCCCGGCCAACCCTTTGCTGGCCGGCCGGGGCTCACCTCGATGGAGCTGGCGATGTTCAGACACTGCTCCATGCCCGGGATCTCCAGCTGCAGCACCTGCAGGTCCTTGCAGCGCAGTGTGATGGTGCCGGAGGAGCCGGAGACCCTGCGGGAGGAGGGAGGGGGCTCAGGGGGGAACACGGGGACACACGGACAGCGCCCGGCTGCCCCTCTTCCCCCTCGAGCTCCCTTCATGCTCTCATCTGCCACCTCAGGGGCACGGTGCGTGGATGGCGGAGTCAAGAGAGCCAAAAAAAATCCAAACCTGGGGTCCCGCGGGGAGCCGGCAGTCCGGGGGGGCTGGTACCAGCCCAAATTCTGCACTCTGAGGAGGAGAGGAGGGCAATGCCCGCTGCTGGGCCGCGAGGAAGAGGAAGGACAGGGCTGGGGGGTGCCCCTGGGGTGCCCACGGGGACAGGGATCAGGCTGGCGGGGATGACACGTTCCTGGGGACGGCCGCACCTTTTCTCCACGGCGTCCACGTTGCGGATGAGCAGCCAGAGCTCCAGGTCGCCGCGGGGGCAGGAGGAGAGCAGCAGGTGGTGGCTGGTGATGCACAGGGTGCCCCTGACCTCCGGCAGCCCCGGCCGCCACAGCACCACGTTCTCCACCGTGGCCGTCTTGATCAGCTCCGAGAACTCCATGGGCGCTGCCTCTGCCCGGCGCGGGGAGGGAGGGGAGCGAGTAAAAAAAAGGGAAATCCTGCAGCTCTGGAAAGCCCTTCCCTATGCGTCACTGCGCGCTGTCCCCTCTCGGTGCCGACATTGTCACCTCCGGGCTGCCACATCCCCTCCGCCAGGCAATGGGGAAACTGAGGCACGGCGGGCTGAGCTGGATCAGTCCTCACCTCCGCAGGGGATTTTTGGGGGGAATTGGGATTGTAGGAGCAGCTGCCGGTCCTTCCCTGCCGCGTTGGGCCGTGAGTGGCCCCGACACCAGCCGGCTGCCAGGGTCCCCAGGGGCTCTGCTGTCCCCAAAGCCACCCCCGGGGGTGGGGACGGGCCAGGAGGAGCAGGAGGAAGAGGGCGGGTGGGTGGCGGTGCTCCTGTCCCGACCACCCCCTACTTACCTGCTCGGGCCGAGTGGCAGCTGGGGACCTCAGGGGACAAGCAGCGACCTCAGGGGACAAGCAGGGGACCTCAGAGTGCCCACAGGGACCCGCTGGCCATGAGGAGAGGGGTTTGGGGGCGCCACGGGAATTTTGGGGTGCAAGCGGGGCACAAGGAAGAGTCTCAGGGTGCAAGGAGAGGACTGGGGAGGGGCACGGGGAGCCTTGGGGTGCAAGGAGGGGACCCCGGGGTGTTCGGGCGGGGGTTCGGG
>WEIU01003313.1:95959-106712 GCA_013389925.1 Aegithalos caudatus
TGGGGGATCATTGGAGGACATGGAGGTGGGGGGGTTTAAAGGTTGTGGGGGGTCTCTGGAGGCACTGAAGGACAGGGGCAATCAGGGCATGGGGGTCAAGGATTATGTGGGGGTTTTAGTGGGGTTGGGGGGCATAGGAAGAGTGTGGGGGGCATGGCAGGGATATGGGGAGCACTGGAGAGGAGAATGGGAAGAGTGAGGGTGGAACGGGGTGGGGAAGTTTGGAGATCTGGGGATTTGGGAGATGGGAAAGGGCCGGGAGAGGCTCTGGATGCTGAAGTGCTGGAGGAGGATTTTGGAGGAGGAATCACTCCCGGGACAGCGTTTTGGTGTCAGGAGGGAACGGGAAGGCTCTGGGAGCCGGGGTGGCTGCGTGGCCGGGAGCATCCCTCACTCCTGCCCCGGGAGTGCGGATTCTGGAGCGGCTCCTGCTGGCTCTCCGTGCAGCAGGGAAGGGACAGATCCCAAATCCCTCACTGGGCGTCCTGTGGGGCGTCCTGGGGGTTACTTTAAAGCCCTGCCCCTCTCCCTCTCCCTTTGGTGGCTGACTCCGTGCCCCGGCTGGTTTTTCACGGGCTCTGTGCTCACCTTGTGTCAGAGGCGTTGTGCAATTCTCTGTTCCATCACGGTTTTTAGCCTGAAATCAAAGAAAAACTTGTTCCTGCTCCTTTCCACCCCCCCCTCAAAAGATGTTCCCAGTGCTGGAGGCTCTTCCAAATCCAATGCTGAGGGCTTTACTTCACTCTAAAAATGTGGAGTTTTTCTTCCTCAAATGGGAGGTTTTCAGCCCTGCTGGGTTATAATTTCTAAAGGCACTTAATTATATCTGAAATGTGAAATAAGCAGTTGTTTTGTTTGAAATGCTGCTGCCCTGCTGATCCTTGCTGCACAGGAATTTCACAAATTTGGGTTCCATACTCTCTGGTGAGGTTTTAGTGCCTTTTTAAATTTTTTTTTTATTCTTTTCTGAGCAGCTCTCAAACATCCACAGCTGAAGGGTAAAAAGCTGCTTTCACTGAGAGGAAAGAAATAATTTGTTTATTCCAGCCTTTTATTTTCCATGCTGGGAGCTTGAAACAGCCCAACCTGATGTGGGAATTCCCTGAATTTGGTGAGGTGGTATCCAAAGGGTCCTTCATGCAATCCTGAGGGGCTGGGGGAAGGTTTGGATGGGAATTTCTCCCTTCAGAGCTCCCTGTGGAGGGATTTGGGATTTGTTTAACCCCAGCAGAGCCTGCTAAATTCACACTCCTTAATCTGCTCTGACGTCCAGGAGCAGCTGAGCTCATCCATGGATCCACAGGGCTTGGGATGTGCTCAGCACAGGGAACAGGAGCTCAGGGTTGGCCCAGGGCATTCCCTGCACAGCTCATCGGGATTTTTTTTTTTTTTTTTTACTTTAAAAAAGCCTCACTGAGTTCTGTGCTTATATTTTCTAGGCAGAGCCTCAAATGTCTCTTCCAAGTTACCCAAACCTTGATTTAGAGACAGTAAAATACATCCCTAAAACTGTCAGGGTGGTTACCCCAGGAAAACACCAGCATGGATTTACAAAATTTCAGGAAGTGGAATTCTTTTCAGTGAAAAAAAAAAAAAAAAAAAAAGTGTTGAACTGAAAAGAATTCTATTTACTGAAAGAACATTCCCCCCAGAGCTCCACAGACAGGTAAATTCCAGCAGCAGACTTGCCTGGATGTGGGATTTGCACCTCTGGCATCTCCCTTTTCCTGCCTGGAAATAGATCCATGTGCACAGGGAGGAAAAGCTGCCTGTGCTGGAGGTGGAGAGTGCTGATGAAATATTCATTCTCCCCTCTGAGTCACCGGCCAGACCGGATTGCATCTCCTGCTTCCCAAAAGGATCAGGAGTTCTTCCAGCCCAGCAACAACTTGGTCTGGTTTCCCAGGAAAATGAGGCTTGGGAGAGATTCCAGCTTCCTGCAGCCAAATCTGGAGGGAGGCAGAAATCTGAAAGTGAAATTCCTGGAGGTTTTCAGGGAAATGAGTCTCCTTGGGAAAGGAGGTGGAAGGAAAACCTCAGTTAGCAGTGAGGTGTGAGCTCGGTTTGGAGGAGAAAATCCACGTGGGGAGGTGACTTTGTTCCCCATGTCCCATAAAACAATTCCTAAGGAGTGGCTGGAAAGGCCTGGGAATCCTCTGGAGGATTTCAAGGAATCCAAAGGGGTGAAAACAAGCGTGGAGCTGTAAAAGCAGAGCTGGGTGGTGTTTGCTGAGTTCAGAGTTCCCTGGATTTCCCTTGGGTAAACAGGAGGAAAGTGAGGCAGGGCTCTGCTGGGTGTTGCTGGGCTGAGTCACTGTCTGAGCTGGGATTAACTCCCCTGGCCCTGGGGATCCTGCTCCCAGCACTCCCTGAGACCTGGGACACATTCCTGGCCCAAAAACCTTGGGGATTCTGTGCTGACAGAACCGTGGAGTGCTTTGGGTTGGGAGATGATCCAGCACCAATGATCCAACCCCAGCCCCTTTCCAAGGGACACTTCCAGTGCTGGCATTCCAAACTCCCTCTCTCAGCTTCCAAACTTGTGTCTTCTCTGAGGTTGAGCCCTCAATCCTTGGATATCCCCGTGCCAGGGAGGTGGGGGGAGAAATAACCCCCAGAGGAGCTGATGGAGCTGTGATTCCCTCTGCAGGAATTGCTGCTAAACTCCTTTCTGCTTCCAGGGGATGTGGGGAATTATTATTATGGCCAAGGACATCCCATGAAACCCCACAGGATCCGCATGACCCACAACCTGCTGCTCAACTATGGGCTCTACAGGAAGATGGAGATCTATGTAAGTGTGGGGCTGCTCATTATTGTGTCATAATTAATGTTTCAAGCTTTAATTGGGGAGCTTTTCTCTGAGAGGAAAGGGATAAACCCCAATCAGTTGTGTTGGTGTAATTCTGGTTTGTTCTCAGTGTTGAAGTGAGGGGTTCTGTGCTTCAGGGAGGCTTTGGGGACTGGAAAACTGGGTTTTATCCTTGAAATCCAATTTATTTCCACCTCTGCATGTGTAACACTCACCAACACTGTGCCATCCTTGCCTTTCAAATCCAGTTTTTCTTACTTAAAGCAGTTGGTTTGATGCTTTTCACAGTTCCTGGGGGTAAATCTGGGATTGGAGCTGGGGAGGGGGGGAATCCCAGAGCAATCCCAGAGCAATCCCTGCTGTGCTCTGTCCTTGCAGCGTCCTCACAAGGCCAATGCAGAGGAGATGACCAAGTACCACAGCGATGATTACATCAAATTCCTCAGGTCCATCCGCCCTGACAACATGTCTGAGTACAGCAAGCAGATGCAGAGATGTGAGTGATGCTGCAGCTGAAAACCTGGGAGCCCAGCTCCAGGAGTTTATCCCAAGCCTCAGCAGTTGGCATTCTCCTGACTTGGCTTTTGAGTTTGGTGATTTTTTTTGTGAATAAAGCATTTTCAAAACAGGTCTCTCTCTCAAGCTAAAGGAGCTGAGGGAAATCCTGTGGCTTGCTGGTTGTATTTTGGGTTTTTCTTGTTGCCTAAGTTCCCTTCCTGGCTTGGAGATGACAGAGCTGCTCCATTTCTGTGTGGATTCTGTCTTAAAGCTCATCCTCAACCACTTGGGACATTTAAACCCATCAAATTAAAAAACCCCAACTCCTCAATTCTACCCCAAAAGTGAAGGATTTGCAGAGCAGTGGCAGCTTGGAAATGGGGTAGGATTGAGATATTCATCAATACCTGATGATTCTGTGGGTTAATTGTGAGCTGATGTTTTGTTCCAACCTCTCCAATCCATGGAAAGGCTCTTTAATGGCACAAAAAAACCCCTGGATTTGGTGTCTCAGCCACTCTGATGGGTTTTTTTTTTTTTGGCAAAGTAGATTTCTAACAAGTCCAGACAACCAGTGGGAAGAGCTCAAGCTTCATTTAAACAACATTTTACTCTTGGAAACCCCCTGTGAGCTGAAGGGGACAGATATTTCTGCATAAGGTTCATGATTAATACACACTGAAAGCCTCCCACCAGCCCATGATATTCTTTAATCCACCAAATGACATCCAGCAAAGTGCATTTTTTACCCAAACTGACCTGTTTATCCCTGGAGCAGCCACAGCTCATGAGCACTCTGCTCTCTCTGGTGCTCAGTGATTCCTGCACTGTGTTTTATTCCTGAAAAAAAGCCAAAATATGAAAATTAAACATGCAAAGGGCAGAGCTTTTCTTCAACAAAACCTGCTGGAAAGGCAATGAACAGTCTCTAAATTCCATTTTTTTACATGCCAGGCTTGGGCAGAGTAAATCAGAGGGCCTGAAGTTTAATTTCTTATAATGAGCAACTATTTTTAATAGTGAATTAATTACAAAAAAAAAAAAATTATTCCAATTGTGCTGAGAACCCAAAGCTGTGTGATTTGAAGTTAAAGTCATGTGCAAAGTGTCAGCCACACATTTCCATTTTATCATTTGATCACAGCTTTTTGTTTAACACTTTTGGCCACTTTTCAAATCCAGATGGTGGTGTAAGATTTGGGGTTTATTTCTGCTTTTACTTTAATGATTCTTTTCCATTCTCTTCCAGTTAATGTTGGCGAGGACTGCCCTGTGTTTGATGGGCTCTTTGAGTTCTGTCAGCTCTCTGCTGGAGGCTCTGTTGGTAAGATCACAAATCCTGTGTGTTTTTTATTGTGTTTTATGTAGTTCTGTCTCTCTGAACCTCTTGATTTAATAATTCAGTCCAGATTTCTCCAAGCTTTGCCTGTTGAATCCCTTTCCATTTGTTAATCACTAATTTGGGTTCCCCCACTGAAGGTGTGAATGGCTCTGGAACATCACCAGTGACAAAGTTAAAACAAAACCACAACAGCCTGGTTGAATTTAAAAAAACAAATCAACCTGAGCTTTACATTTAAATAAAATTTGTGAAAAACTCACTCTGGGCTGGCACAACCTGGAAAGGAAAGACCAGGGCTGATTTAACTGCTGTTTTTAAAAAGCCACCAACTCTGGACATGAGGCAAAGCAGAAACTGAAAGGTTTGAGAGCTGGAACATTGAAATGCTTTTTATTTTCTCACAATTCACAGAAAAGCACAGCCTGAGAGCTTTGTGGCTGCTGCTGCCACAATGACACCTCCAGTCTGTATTTCCTGTGCCAGCTGCACCCCAGCACTGACTGCAGCAGTTCTTGAAGCAGCTCTGTGCTCACTCTGCTCCCAGGGCTGGAGAATTCCACAGGATTTATCATTTATTTGGGTCGTGGGAGATTCCAGGACGTGCAGGAAGTTGATGGAAGGGGCTGGAAGGGGAGAACTTCCTTTGCCTGGATGCATTTTCCCTCTGTAAAACCTTGATTTGTTCAGGGCTCTGACAAGTCCAGATTGTGTGAGCCCAGCTGGGTGCTGGGCACTGCTTTGTGGGGATTTCTCTGCTCTGAGCCAAAAGTGAGAAGGGATGAGAAGGAATTCCCATTTTCCCTTTGCTTTGTGGGGACATCCAGAACCAAACCCTTGAGCTGGAGCTTTGTGAAGCCCCCCAAAAAACCTGGGGAGGGGCTGGAGCTTCACCTCAGGGGATTTCACTCCTGATTTAAACTTTTTGCTGTTGGACATGAAATGAAGAACTTGACTCCAGGTAGAAGGAAGATCAGAAAGGTTTATTTACAATTTTGCACAGCCCTTTTATAACATGCTGTGCTGAGGAACTGTGTAATTGGTCAGTAAAGACAAAACTTCATTGGTTAAATAATAGAAACAACACCTGTGAGAGGAGTGTATGAGAACCTGGTGTGTTATGAAAAGATAAAAGGTTTATTTACATTCACTGTCCTTGAGAAGAATGAATTCTCTCAAGGGAAGAAGAAATCAGCTCCTACAGGCTGAAAATTCAGCCTCAGAAAATCAGACCCACACAAACCCTTGGGCTGGAGCTTTGTGAACCGCCCCAAAAACCCCAGGGAGGGGCTGGAGCTTCACTTCCAGCTCTGTCCCAGGGTTTTCCCTCCTGCTTTACCCCCCTTGTGCTTTCCTCCCCCAGCCAGTGCAGTGAAGCTGAACAAGCAGCAGACAGACATTGCAGTGAACTGGGCAGGAGGGCTCCACCACGCCAAGAAATCAGAAGCTTCTGGTTTCTGCTACGTCAACGACATCGTCCTGGCCATCCTGGAGCTCCTCAAGTAAGGCAGCACCACGGAGCTGCCCTCCTCACTGCTTTCTCCTCTCTGGTTTGATCTTATTCCCTGATTTTTATGGGAGCTCTGCTCTCATTCTCTCCCAAAATGGGTTTGTCCAGCAGGAGGCAGAGGATTTTTGGAGCTTTTTGGTTTTTTGGTTTTTTTTTTGGTTTTTTTTTTTCTTTAGCTGCTGCTCTTTTGTCCCTCCCCTCTGCCACCCACCCATGGCTGTGTGACAGCTTCTGGCTCCAGGCAAACCTCACTGGAGGAGGCTTGGGCATAAAAATGGGCCTAAAAATGTGCCTAAAAATGCACTTTATTGGCTGACTCTGACCAAACTGAGCTGAATCCGAAACAAACTCAGCAGCAAAAGTCACTTTCTTTTCTGCCACTTCCCTTCAGCTCCTTCCCCTGTAAATCCTGGCCGAAATTCCATGCTCTCCTCCCAGTTTCCTCTGCTCTGCAGGCAGCTTTTCCTCAGAATAAATGCAATATTCTGTTTTTTTTTCCAGGTACCACCAGCGGGTGCTGTACATTGACATCGACATCCACCACGGGGATGGGGTGGAGGAGGCTTTTTACACCACAGACAGGGTCATGACCGTGTCCTTCCACAAATATGGAGAATATTTCCCAGGAACTGGGGACCTGAGGGTGAGAACCACCAAATTCCCACAAGATTTGGGCTTTTCCCAGCTTTCCTGGCTGGCCCTGCTCAGTGTGACACCCATTTTCTGAGGGCAGGGATTTATTAAACCCAAATCTGTGTTCTCAGTCTCTGGGGTGGGGTTTTGCTGACAAAAAATGACATTTTGGTCACCTTGCAGACCCAGCTTGGTGACACAAACTCTTGGGTGAAGGTTTCTGAGGGAGTGGATTTTTATTGGCATTTCATGGCAGTGACTCAATTTTGGGTCACTCACTTTGTTCTGTTCTCAGGGGTGAAAGGTTCTTTGGTTATTTTTATGGGGTTTTTACAGGAACTGTAGGGTTTTTTTAAATCTAAATCCTCTCATCTTTCACTTGGGATTTGTGTTTTTTCAGCCCTGCCAAGAGCTTGGTGCCGCACCATAAAATGAAATAATAATTTTTAATAAACCACTTGGGTGTGAGAGTGATAAAAGAAATGTTAAAATATCTGTTATAGCAGAATATTTTATTTTAAAGTAGAATTCAGTGACTAAATATTCTCAATGGCTGCTCTGGCCAGCCCGCACCGCTGCCGTTCATCTCCGCAATAAATCGTTAATATTTAACAACATTAATATCATTCAATATTTGCCCTGGCTTGGCTTCCAGTGGAATCCAAGCCTCCTTTCCCATTTTGGAGCAGAGTTTGGATTTCTGCTGAGCTCTGGGCCCCTCTCTCCCCACAGGACATCGGGGCAGGCAAAGGGAAGTACTACGCCGTCAATTACCCGCTGCGGGACGGCATCGACGACGAGTCCTACGAGGCCATTTTCAAGCCTGTAAGTGCAGCCTCCCCTGCTGAGGGATCCTCTGGGGGTCCCACTTTGCCCTCCAGGCCGTGCTTTGGGGGGTTTTATTGAGTTTTTTTCTTTGCCAGCGCTCACCAAGGGCTCTGTTCCCCCCCTGACAATCGGGGTCTGTGCGGGCGCTCCTGGGTGTGAGAGCCCCCAGTGTTGGCAGGGCAGCTGTGGGGTGGCTGCACGTGCCTGGTGTCACTGTGCTGCTGTGACAGAGGCCTGTGGCAGGGGGTGACAAGGCTTTTGTTGTTTAGGTGATCTCCAAAGTGATGGAGACGTTCCAGCCCAGCGCCGTTGTGCTGCAGTGTGGCTCTGATTCCCTGTCTGGGGACAGGCTGGGCTGCTTCAACCTCACCATCAAAGGTAGGAGCTGAGCTGCCACAGGCACAGCAGGAAATCCCATGGAAAAGCTGGGCTCTGTGGAGTGAGTGTGACCTTTGTTTGGCCCTGCAGGCCATGCCAAGTGTGTGGAGTTTGTGAAGAGCTTTAACCTGCCCATGCTGATGCTGGGAGGAGGGGGGTACACCATCCGTAACGTGGCCCGCTGCTGGACCTACGAGACTGCTGTGGCTTTGGACACCGAGATTCCCAATGGTAACTCCCCCCTGGAGCCTCAACGGGGCTTAGGATCAGTGGTGTCCCCCTGAGAGCCCAGGGAAATGGTGCTGCTGGGCTTCTGTTACCTCTGCACGATCCCTTTGGCATGCACTGAGTGCTGGAGCTGCTCCTGCTGATAATTTGTTGCTAATTACCGTTAATTATCCCCCCCAGAACTTCCATACAACGACTACTTTGAGTACTTTGGGCCAGACTTTAAACTGCACATCAGCCCCTCCAACATGACCAACCAGAACACCAACGAATACCTGGAGAAAATCAAGTGAGTGCTGGGGGAATGTCCCTTCCAGGGGGGCTGGTGGCCCTGGGTGGCCCTGGTGACAAAGTGTCCTTCCCTGGCTGGCCCTAGGCAGCGACTCTTTGAGAACCTGAGGATGCTCCCTCACGCCCCCGGGGTCCAGATGCAGCCAATTCCTGAGGATGCTGTGCAGGAGGACAGTGGGGATGAGGAGGAGGACGATCCTGAAAAACGCATTTCCAGTAAGTGCTGGGAATTGTCTCGTGCTGGGAATTGTGCTGGGAAAAGGCCAAAGCTGAGCAGGATCCATGAGCTCTTCCTGAGGAGGGTGGAGGGTTTAGATCCAATTCTGACTCCAGGATTTAGCTCCTCCCTTGGTTTGTGGGGACATCCAAAGTCAAAGCCTTGGGCTGGAGCTTTGTGGAGTCCCCAAAAACCCCGGGGAAGGGGCTGGAGCTTCACCTCAGGCTCCATTCCAGGCTTTTCACTCTTATTTCAACCTCTCTGATTTGAATCCATTCCCACCTCCCTGCTGGATTTTTGTAGGACAAAAGCACTGCAGGATCTCTCCTGCCATAATGGGAAAAACTTTGGTTTCAAAGGGAGAATTCCAAGAGTAGCTGAGTGCTGGGACAGAATCCTTGGGTGTGATCCCAGCAGTGGAAAATGGAGTTTTCTATCCAGCTCGGCCCTTGGGATCTGGCAGACAGATTTGGCAGTGGGAGGCTGGTTCTAAACCTGCTGTCAGGTCTGGACATCCCACTGTGCCTAATCCAAGTTGTCCACGTGATGTTGGAGCAGTTGGGAAGGGATGAGTTCAAAGACACGTCAGGTACCAAAATAAAATAAAAAAAAAGCGTTTTTATCTCGGCCTAATCCTACTTTATGTGACCTCCACTGAAAGAATTAACACTGGGAGCCTCCTGATTTTGCAAATGTGCTGAGCCAAGCTCTGTGCTCTCCCTGTCAGTCCGGAATTCCAACAAGAGAATATCCTGTGACGAGGAATTCTCCGACTCCGAGGACGAGGGCGAGGGAGGCCGCAAAAACGTCGCCAACTTCAAGAAAGCCAAACGTGTGAAGGCAGAGGAGGAGAAGGAGGAAGAGGAGAAGAAAGGTGAGCAGCACAGCTGGCACATCCTGCAGTTCTGCCTGGAGTTCTGCCTGGAATTCTCCTTTCTTCCTGCACTGCTCTGTGTCTTTCATTTTATTTTATTTTGTTTTTTTTTTCCAGATGAGAAAGAAGAGGAAAAAGCAAAAGAGGAAAAAGCAACAGCAACAGCAGCAACAGCAGCAGCTGCAGAACAACCCAAAGGGTGAGCCTGGCTCCTGCCTGTGCCCAGGGGGGTTTGGGAGGGGCTGATGTGACAATTTGAGGACACTTTGGGTGGGTTTCTCACAGCTTCCTCACTGGGAGAACTTTACAGGTGTTGAGATGGCTGAAAAATCAAAACTCTGCTCTTCCCTTCAGCAACTCATTAAATTTTAGCTGAAAACGAACCAGATAAGCAACATCTTAAAGCCTTGCTGTTAGATCCAAACCCAAATCTTTGATTTATGCCAAATCCTTGTTTGTTTTTTTGCTTCCCCAGGGTGAAGGAAGAGACAAAATCCACCTGAGAGGCTGCAGCTGGGCAGGCATTGGCGTAGGTTTAGCTCCTGGGTTGCCTCCTCCCCACAGGATTTCTATTTTATATATGTTTTCTGTATATATTTCTATATAATTGTATAAATGACTGGAGAACTGTAAATTATTCCTTGCTGCACTCCACTGGGAGCAGGCAGGGGAGGATTCTGCTGAGCAGCCCAGGTTTGGTGACCCGGGGGGAGTTTCACTCTTTGCCTTCCACTGCCCCTCCTTGGTGTGGCTCTAAAAACACAAAAATCACTTCCTCCCCTTCCCTCTCTCCTCTGAAATAACCTTGGAAAAGAATAATTTAAGTAGAAGTAGTGTCTGCATTTCAGGTTAGGTGGAAAGATGGCCATCAATTCTTGGTTTTCCTTGATTTTTGGGGTTTTTTTGGTGTTTTTTTTAATGGGAGAATTCCCACATGAAGCCTGGGAGAGACCTTTGTGGTCTTCAGCTGGATTCCACCACCACAAAACAAACAGAAACCTGCGAGCTGGTGCCACTTCTCAGGGTCAAAATTGTGCAGTTCTTGAATAGAGTTGGCTCCTCCCTGCAGCAAACTTGGGGAAAGAGATGAAGCAGCTGAAAAAAAACCAACAAACCTGAAAATTCCTTTTTTTTTTTTTTTTTTG
>WEIU01003313.1:136724-148548 GCA_013389925.1 Aegithalos caudatus
GTCACCTCCCGGTGTCACCTCCCGGTGTCACCGCGTGGGAACCGGGGGAAATCACGGCCGCCAGCATTCCTGGGCAGCCCGAGAGTGCAGGGATGAGTAATTCCCGACATCCGCGCGGCTCCAGGCTCCTCCGCGCGCTGTTCCCGGGCTCTGATTCACCCGCGGCCGCTTCGGCGGCTCCAAGAGCGCCCTCGGATTTTGGGGATTTTTCTTTCCCCCCGATTATCTGAGATTTTGTGGGGGTTGATGCGGCACAGATGGTTACACAAAGCTGAGAGCCGGCGCTGCCTGGCGCGGAGGAAAAAGCGGCCCTGGAATGAATGGGCTTGCACAGAGCCAAGATTTTGCTTCTTTTCTGGTCTTTTTTTTTTGGCTGCCCAGGGAGGTTTGGAGTGGCCATCCCTGGAAGTGTCCAAGGAATGAGTGATGAGGATGGGGCACAGACCTTGGAGGGCTTTTCCAACTGAAATTGATTCTGGGACTGTGCCAAACCATCTGAATTCAGGACACCTGATGTTCAAGAGAATCCTCTGAAGGTACCAGGACATCCCTAAAAACACAGCCAGGCTAAAAAAAAATATCTGGAATGTGATGGATGAACCCTTTTTGGTCGTGTCTAGCTCCAAACTCGGCGGTAAAATGAACACCTCCATCAGGAAACAGTTTATATGTCAGTTTTCCAACAGGCAGCTGGAGATCCAAGGGAGTCCCCAGGATCCAAGAGAGGCTCTGGTGTTCTCCAACACTCCCAAAAAACCTGGCAGATTCCCATTTCCCAGCGTTTGAACCGATCCTCTGCAATCAGCTCCCGGGAGATTCATCCCTCTTGGCAAAAGGAGCAAAAGGAGCGTGGAGAAACATTCCCATGAAAACATATGGAAGGCTGAGCTGAGCAGCACAGCTCTGTGCTCACACCAGGGAGCTTCCCCAGGAGGAAAATGAAGGAAGAACATCTCCATCCCAAATGGGAGCCCCATGGACACTGCCCAAGCTGCAGGAATTCCTCCCCCTCACCAGCTGAGGTGTTGGGAGGTTGATCCCTCAAGGAAAAATTCCCTGAGCTCTGTTTTCTCTGTTTTCCTCCCCAAAAGCTCCAGATGGAGCATTCCCTGCTCTCCTCTGCCTCTCCCAGCTGCTCCCTCCTCATCCCCCTCCTCCTCTGGGGCCACTCCAGGCTCTCTCCAGGCTGCTGGAATCACCCTGATGCCAAGTTTTCTTTGGGAGAGCAGCAGTAGGGGTTGAGGAAGTAAAAATGCACATTCCAGCTGTTTCCCTTGGCTCGTGGCAGATGCTCTGATGTAAATTTCAAATTTGTTCTGTGGAAAAAGAAGCGTCTGGACAGGGAATCCAGCTGTGCTCTCCAACTCGGCTCATTCCAAGCTGGAATTTTGGAGGGATGCATTGCAGTGAAAGGTCAAACCACTGTGCTTTCAGTGAGGCTGAGAGAGGAAAAAAAAATCCCAGGAAAGCTGTGAAATTCCCACCCCTGGAGCATTCCTGGATAGTGGAAAGTGGCCCTGGAGCAGCTTTAAGGTCCCTCCCACCCCAAAGCATTCCCTGAATCCATGATTCCATAAAATAAAGCTCGGAGCCACTCATTTTATTGAAATAATCCAAACAGAAAATGGGAAGCAGGGGTAAGGAATGGGCAGGGGAAGAGGCTCTTCCCAGGAAAAAGCTGCTGGGGATACCTTTGGAATTCCAGCTGGAGCGTTTTCCTCGGACTCACTCCCCACTAAGGACAAAAATCCAAAAATCCCAGCAAGGCCAGGCTGAGGTTTTAAACCCCAGGGCTGCACTGAAGGCTGGAAAAGTTGTTCCCACTCAGGGAAAAGGTGGGAATGCCAAGGAGGATGTTCCCAGAGCCAAGTTTCTCCTGACAAAAACAAGTTTTTGTTGGGAAACACTTCCAGAGAGATGTGAACAGAGACAGGAACAACGGGGGCTTTTCTCTGGGCTGGGGTCTCTCCCCAAATCCTACAAATAACAAGATGTGGATGAGCCCTTTGGGAAAGCAGGAAGAGGAAAAGATGCCTGGCACTTGGGAGCAGAATTCCAGCAGGAAAGGGAAGGTTCTCCAGGTTCCTGAGGTGACTCAGCCTCCCAGGAATCTCCATCCCTCCCAAATCCCTGCATCACCCCGGAATGTCTGGCTAATTAGAGCATCTCTGAGAGGCACATCCATGCTTATTTTGGGATCTCAAATGAGCTCTGGCAGGCTCCAGGGCTAAAATCTGCCTGGAGAAGGGCTGGAAGAGGGAGGGAAGGAGGGAGGGAGCTGTCTGATCCAAGGAATGTTTGCAAAACACTCCCAGCACATCCAGTTATTTCAATATATTCACATTTCCATCCTGCCACAACATTCCACAACATCCCACAAAAAGCAAGGCACGAGCTGGGTTATTCCAAAGGCAGCATCACAAGATCCATTTGGGAATAAACTGCATCCTAAGGGATGATCTCTAGCAAATCTTTTCCACTTGATCTAAAAGCTGGGCCTATTAGGAGAGAAATGGGAAAGATTGGTGCACTGCCATGGAAATTGATGTTCCAATTCCACTGGAAATGAAGATGGATTTGATAACCAGGCCACAAATCCAGGCCTGTTATCACTTCCCTCCTGGCAGGATGCAATTTTCAAGTGCAGGGATTCAGGGTGAACTCCCTGCTGCAGCATTCCCACAAATTGGCTCCTCCCTGTTCCTGATGCTCCTGAGGTAAGAGGGGCTCGTTTGGGAGCTCTGTAATTCCCTATCAAATTAGATTTATCCTTTTATGTCCCTGCTAAGCTGGGCTCGGGGCTTTTCCAGCTTTTCTGTACAAAATCCCTTTGTAGTTTTTTATTTCTGGAGCTGAGGTTCCCAGGGCTCTCAGGGGAGGCATTTTGCTGTTCCCAAAGGAATCCCCCAGGGGGAATCGTGTCCTCGCTGATGGGATCAGCCCCAAAGCACCTCCGGGCACTGGGCAAAGCCATTCCCCAGGGAAGCAGCTGCTCTGTTCCAGCCAGGCTGGAACAACCTGGGAGAGGGGAAGGGATCCCTGCCCATGGGAATGGGGGGAGATTGGAGCCTCCCCCAGCCCCAAATCACTCTGGGATTCTGGGATGCAATCACTGAGGGAGATTCCCTGGCAGCATTCCATAAAAACAAATCCCAGCAGTCACATCCCATTGCAGAGTCCATGTGAGAAGTGGAAGGGGTGGAACTGGAGAGGTTGAAAGATCTGCAGAGCCTGGAATTCGACTGGAATGTGGCAATTCCTGAGCCATTCCCAGAGCCTGGGAGTTCACGAGCCATTCCTGGGATTTCCTGAGCCATTCCCAGAGCCTGGGAATTCCTGAGCCATTCCTGGGAATTCCTGGGTCATTCCTGGGAACTCCTGAGCCATTCCCAGAGCCTGGGAGTTCCTGAGCCATTCCTGGGAATTCCTGGGTCATTCCTGGGAACTCCTGAGCCATTCCCAGAGCCTGGGAATTCCTGGGCCATTCCTGGGAATTCCTGAGCCATTCCTGGGAATTCCTGAACCATTCCCAGAGCCTGCTCTGCTCCTGGAGCACAGGATAACAAATCCCAAGGCTTGGGAAGCACAGAACCTTTACCCTCTCTGTGATTCCATGAAATCCAACACCCTCCCTGCATCCCATCTCATCCCACAGATCTCATCCCCAAAATCCCTTAAAATCCCCCCCAAAACCTCAACTCAGGAGCCTCCTCCACGCCCTGACCTCTGCCAGAGCAGCAGGCAGGGAAGCAGCTTCCCTTTTTTTAAAATCTTTTCCTTTTTTGTGTGTGTGTGGATCCAAGGAAAAACTGGAATTCAGCAGCTCAGATGGTGCCACCCCCACGTTGGGAACTCAGCAAAGGAAATTTGTAAAAATAAAAACAAATTCCCCCAAAACTCACCCAGCTGGAGCTGCCCCTGCTCCTCCTCCTCCTCCTCACCTGCTGAGTCACGGCCCAAAATTCCTGCAGATTGAAAGGGAAAAATAAATAAAAATCGTGAGGATCCTCAATGGAAAACACAGAGAACAACAACAACAAAAAATGTTTAAAGAGAGTTTAAAAAATAATAATAAAGGAAGGAAGAAAGGAAAAGATTCCTGCATGCAATTACACATGAAGGAAGAACATGCAATTTCATCTGAGCTAAGGACATTTCACAGGAAACAGCAATACTGGGGGGGCTGAAAATTGGGATTTTCAAACAACTGAGCAGAATTTGGGCTGGGTTTTGGATTTTTTTTGTTTTTTTTTTTTTTTTCTTTTTTGGCAGTAGCAGAACTAGCTTGGATTCGTTTTACATCTTTTATCCTTAAAAAAAAAAAAAAAAATAAAATCCAGGATATTTAAAGATTCCTTTTGGCCCACATTCCATCCCCAGTGCATCTGCCAAGGGCACATTATTAAAAGTTATTGCTAATTTATGCCACGTGGGTTGGTTTAAATGTTTATATTTAAAACATCTTTTTTTTTTTCAGGTTTTTATTGGTTGTTTTTTTTTTTTCTCTCCCCTTTTTACATTAAATTAACATCTGAAGGGTCGGCTGGGTAAAAAAGTTTACGTCACAGGTTTATGGAAAAGAGAAATGTGCTGTATTAAAATCAGACATTTAGGTTACCTTTTGGGCTTTGCGATGCCTGTTAGCTTTACACATCCTGATTTCTCCTGCTGATAATTTTCCTTTAAAAGGGGGGGCATAGGCTGAGCTTTTCATCACTTTATGCCCCTGAAAGCTGACTCCAAACCAGTGTTGAAAATTCAGTTATTTGCACTTTAATAACAATCTACAAATACAACTTTTGCGTGGTTTTTTAAAAATTATTTTTAAATATTCCCCTCGGTTCATGCGCTGCAGTTTCTTTTTTTTTTCTCCTTTTTCTTTTTTTTTTTTCCTAAAATTCTATTTTTTCACCCCCGAGCAGTTTAATCCTCTCCCCTTAAAAATTCCAAATTCATCTGCTGGATGGGAAATAAACCACAAAAGCATTTATTTTTGAAATAGAAATATATTAAATATCTTTACATCCACACCCTCTCAGAAAAGGATTTAAAGAGCAGCTGCAGCACCGTCCACCAACAAAAAAATTTCATTTTTAAAGTGTTTTTTTTTTCCAAGGAAAAGCTGCTTGGAAGCATCATCTTAGCCAAGGAGGGGGTTACAGAAAGCAACTTCCTTGGAATTTTCAGCATTCCTACTTAATCCAGCCTCTGGAATATTCTCTGAGGCCACCTGAAATCTGAATTATCAAGCAAAGAACCATCACACGCTTTCCAAATTCAGATTTCTGCCTGAAAACTGCAGTCAGCAACTTCCAGGCTGTGAAAAACCAATTCTTTTTTTTGTCTTTTTCATATTTTTTAAAATTAAATTTAAGCTCAACAAACTCAGAAAAAGTTTTGTTTTGTCACGAGAATTACCAAAAAAACCCCACCATTTATTTTTTTTTTAAGAAATGCCTCCACGGTTTTAAAATAAATAATAATAATAATAATAAAAATAAAGACAAATTAAAATTTAGCATGAATTTAAAGTTGTTTGAAAAAGAAAAAATAATAATAAAAAATAAAACCTCCAAAAAACAAATGACAATTCATCACATTTACTTTGATTAAAAAAGGACTAAACTTTATTGACAGATTGAGACAGACATTTTGACACGTTTTGAGCTACCTAGTTAGGCAGACTTTACACAAAATGTAGCATTTTTCTCTTCCAGAACAGAGTGGGAGGACAGTGGAACAAATCCAATTAGGACTTTATTTTATGTACAAAGTGAAATTTGGGAGTTTTTTTGTCTGTTTTGTTTTTGTTTTTGTTTTTTTTACAGCTGCAGTGTCCCTTTTTATGGAAAGCTCGTGCTGAGATACACTTGAACAAGTGGCTGGGACTGCTTAAAATTGAGATTTTTTTGGGGGTGAGTTTGAAATTTTCATCAGATTTTCTGCCCCAAAGTGTTACAAAAAATGAGAATTTTACAGGCTTACACGTGGAATATTCTTTTTATCAAACACTGGGCAATTAGAGCCATATTTTGGTGTTTTTTTTCCCTTAAAAATTGTTCATTTAGAACCAGATTAAAACCCCTTTCCACTGGAAAAACATTCCCAAGCATATCTCAACACTGCACGGGGGGGCTAGATTTCAAAATCCACATCAGAAAAGTCAATTTTTTACCAACCTAATTTTTCCTTTTAAATCAATTCTCTTTAGACAATGCTATTTAATTTGTTTGGAGGATTCCTTAGGTTAAAATTTAAACTTCAAGATTCACCAACAATCTCCTTTTAAAGGTTTGGCATCTGAAGTTATTTTTTTGGGTTTTTTGTTTTTGTTTTTTTTTAATGGTGGCAGCCACTACTGTTACATTATGATTTTAATTCTTAAAAAATAACCCTGAATTTTGAAATGTAGCCTACTTTGGGATTCTGCAACTACAACCTTTATGGGTTCCTTTAAAACAAGCTTTAAAAGTTTTAACAAAACCTTAATTTCAGAACTAAACAAAGCAAGTCACTTTGGAAACTAACATTTTTTTTTAACTTGGCTTTTTTTTTAAAATTTATTTTTAGGCTTTTTTTTTGTTTTCTTTTCCTTAAAAAAAGGTACACTTTGCTTTTTGTTGTTTTTCTTTTTAACCTAAAACGACAAAGAAAGAAAAAGCCATCTACGCACCGAAAGAAAGAAAATAAAACCCTCCAAAAAAAAAAAATAATAATAAAAATTAAAAAATTCCCCCTCTAAAATCTATTTAAAATTCATCTCCAGAAATCACTACATACAAGAAGCCAAAAAATGCAAGGTGAGGATGGAGTGGGAGGAAAAAAAACAAACCAAACCAAAACAAAACAAAAAAGGGCCAGGAAGAAAAACAGGGAGACAATTACTTGTCTGCCGTGGGTAAAGCAACGGGAATCCCGGGAGATACAAGAACCAGTAACAACTGTTTGCTCCTAAACTGGGATTTTTGTGTCCCTGGGTGTTTCTGGGTGTCAGTAACGTCCGTAGGGATGCTCCCTGTATCCCCCCTTGACCGGCCTGGCCGGGGGCGCCTTCAGGGAGGGCCGGGCTCCGTTCCAGTCGTCTTGGCCTGTGGGGAGAAGGGGGAGAAAGTCAGGGATGGGATGGGAGATGGGAGATGGGAGAGGGGGGAAGTGCTGATGGTGAGGCAGCAGAGCTGCTCCTGATTGCCCAAATCCAGGTAGGGATCCAGCAGAGCTGCTCCTGATTGCCCAAATCCAGGTAGGGATCCAGCAGAGCTGCTCCTGATTGCCCAAATCCAGGTAGGGATCCAGCAGAGCTGCTCCTGATTGCCCAAATCCAGGTAGGGATCCAGCAGAGCTGCTCCTGATTGCCAAAATCCAGGTTGGGATCCACCAAAACTGCTCCTGATTCCCAAAATACAGTTTGTGATCCACCAAAACTGCTCATGATTCCCTAAATCCAGCTGGTGAGGCATCACAACTGCTCCTGATCTCCCAAAATCCAGTTTGTGTTCCACCAAAACTGTTCCTGATTCCCAAAATCCAGGTTGTGTTCCATCAAAACTGCTCCTAACCTCCCAAATCTAGTTTGTGATGCAGCACAACTGCTCCTGATTGCCTAAATCCAGGTTGTGTTCCATCAAAACTGCTCCTAATTCCCCAAAATCCAGCTTGTGATCCACCAAAACTGCTCCTGATTCCCCAAATCCAGCTTGTGATGCAGTAGAACTGCTCCACCAAAATAGGGCCTGGTTTTCCCAAAATCCAGCTTGTGATGCAGTAGAACTGCTCCACCAAAATAGGGCCTGGTTTTCCCAAAATCCAGCTTGTGTTCCAGCAAAACTGCTCCTGATCTCCCAAAATCCAGTTTGTGATGCAGCACAACTGCTCCTGATTGCCAAAATCCAGGTAGGGATCCAGCAGAGCTGCTCCTGATTGCCNTGCTCCTGATTTCCTAAATCCAGGTTGTGTTCCACCAAAACTGCTCCTGATTCCCCAAAATTCATCTCCCAAAATCCAGTTTGTGATCCACCAAAACTGCTCCTGATTCCCCAAAATTCATCTCCCAAAATCCAGTTTGTTTTAAATCATAAATGCTCCTGATTCTCCAAAATCCATCTCCCAAAATCCAACTTGTGTTCCACCAAAACTGCTCCTGATCTCCCAAAATCCAGTTTGTGTTCCACCAAAACTGCTCCTAATTCCCCAAAATCCAGCTTGTGATGCAGTAGAACTGCTCCACCAAAATAGGGCCTGGTTTTCCCAAAATCCATCTTGTGATCCCTCAAAACTGCTCCTAATCTTCCAAAATCCAGCTTGTGTTCCAGCAAAACTGCTCCTGATCCCCCCAAAATCCAGCTTGTGATGCACCAGAACTGCTCCACCAAAGTTTGTGATGCCCCAAAAGGGATCCATCAAAACAGCTCCTGATCCCCCAAAGGGATCCACCAAAACTCAGCTCCTGATCCCTCAGAACAGCTCCTGATCTCCCACAACAGCTCCAAGAGAGCTCGTGGTTCCCCAAAACCAGCTGTGATCCCCAAAACAATTTGAGATCTCCCAGTCCAAGCCCTGCCAAGGCAGGGACACCCGGAGCAGGCGACACGGGGACAGCTCCAGGTGGGGTTGGGATGTCCCCAGAGGGAGGCTCCAGCTGTCCCAGGGCTCCATGGAATGAAGTTCTTCCTCAGGGTGAGGTGGAGCTCCCTCTGGTTTAATTTAATTTAATTTAATTTAATTTAATTTATGGCCACTGCTCCTCGTCCTGCCCTGAGCAGAGCCCGGCACCCCTGGGGACATTTTTTGGGAGCAGACAGTGAGAGGACAAAGCACATCCCAATCCCAGCCACACAATCCTGGGACAGTGGAAGGTGTCCATGGCATCTTTAAGGCCACTTTCACCCCAAACCATTCCAGGATTCCATGAAAAAAAGCAAACAGAGTTTGCTTGCAACACCTCCCCCGTGAGCTGTCCTTGCCAGGTCTGAAATCCAACATCCCGAGACACCAAACCCATTCCTGATTTCTCCAACTATCTCCAGCCCAGCTTGGTGATTTATTCCCTAATTCTGTTTTCAGGGAAGCAGAGATCAAAGGGAATTGCTGTGGATAAACAGATTAAACTGTGCCAAGTGTCCAAGGAGCGTTGTGGCCTCCCAGTCCTGAGCAAGCAGGAGGCACAAAAGGCTCCTTGTGCTCCGAGTGACAAGGTCACAGCAAATCCAGGGAACAGCCAGCAGCCCCTGGGAGCAGCTGCCTGGAAAACATCCCTGCTCAGGCTCCTGGATTTGGGCTTAAACCTGGAGCAGGGAATGCCTCAGTGCTCCTGGATTTGGGCTTAAACCTGGAGCAGGGAATGCCTCAGTGCTCCTGGATTTGAATTCAAACCTGGAGCAGGGAATGCCTCAGTGCTCCTGGATTTGAATTCAAACCTGGAGCAGGGAATGCCTCAGTGCTCCTGGATTTGGACTTAAACCTGGTGCAGGGTGAGCAGGAGACAACATCTCTGCTTCCCTAATTGTGCCAGGACATGAATTCCCAGCTCCCAGGGATCTCCATCTGCTCAGGAGTGTCACTACCTGCACTCACTCAGCTGTGAAAAGGACTGGTTCCAGCCACATGGAATTCCACACCTTTAAGCAGCTCACTGGAGAGCTTTGGGAATTTGGGATGTCACATGGTCTGGAACATTCCTTGGGGTCCCCTCCCAATTTCCCTGTCTGAGGAAAGGCCTTGACTGTGTCCAAGCCCTGCCCAGCAACAACCAAACTCCTCTGGATCATCAGCACAAATCCAGAGTCAATCCCAGAGCAGCCTGGGGGAGGAAAATGAACTCTGGCCCAGCCCAGGCTGGTCTGGGGACAGAGGACAATGATTCCTCCTCATTGCCACATCCAGATGCCATTCCAAGCCTGGATATGGGAACTGGCTTCAAAAACAACTGCAGCCACAGCTGAGGGCAGCAGGAGGCAGGGAGGGACCTTTGGAATGCCTTCCCAAGGAAACAGGGAATCAATTCCTTGTTTTACTTTGCTTTTCCTGTTGAACTTTATCCCAACCCATTCATTCCCTCACTTTTACCCTTCCAATTCCCTCCCCATCCCATCAGTGGGGCATGGCTGCCCTTTGGGGTTAAATCACCAAATTTTGGCTCAGCCCAGCCTAAATTGGGAGTTTTACACAATTCAGATTTGCTGAGCTTTGCCTGCTGAGCCCAACTGGCTGCACACAGGCAGGGAGAGGCCTCCTCACGACATTTAAATCCAATTTTTGGGCAGATCTGCAGAGCCAGGATCGGGGTTTGTGAGGATAAAGGGAGCAGATGGAACCATAAAAAACCCAGCCCGTGGAAACCAGACTGCAGCACAAGTGCTGTGGGTGGAAATCCAGACCTCCCAAAATATTCTAAAGCTAAAAGGAAATTAAGTCATTTCCAGAGTTAAAAAATGGATTTTTTTTTTTTTAAATCATCTTGGAGACAATCAAGATTGAGAAGAATTTGAACCCACAGAGAGTTTGTTCAGGCCTAAATAAAAACCCCACAAAAACCACTTGAGGTTCTCCAGTTTTTTATCCAGACGCTGGAAAACTGACCACAAGCAATTCCCAACCCTTTCCCTATCCCAGAATTCCCAGACATACCATAAGCTTCATAGGTTTCCTGTGCCTCCCCGTGTCCATAATCATAATATTCTGTATCCCTGGAAAAGCAAGGAGGTGGTTACACACAGGGAAATCCCATCCCCACGCTGCCACCACTTCCACAAAAACCAGGAAAAGGAGCTCTCTGTCACTCCTTGCATTCCAGAACTCTGCAGCTCAGGGATCTTTCCATTGGCTTCAAATGGGATTTAAAATAAAGGGAAAAGAGGGGGGGAAAGGCATGCAGCATTCCTTTGGGAAGAGGGAATCCCACTCACCCTTGGCCCTGGCTGTAGTAGCCCTCGTAGCCCTCGTAGCTCTGGTCTGCGTACGTGTCCTCGTAGCCCTGCCAAGGATGGGGACAAAAAAATGTCACTGGAGGGCCAGGAAGGAACCAAATCCAACCCACAGAGCTTCCAGAGGAGCCTGGAAATCCTGGCCTGCCCCAGGGAAAGGGCTCAGGCACAACACAGCAGTGGCAAGGAGAGCCCTGTGGTGCCCCACGGGGATGCATCAGGCTGGTATTTAGAAATCATTCCATCTCCAGGGATAAATCCATGTGCCAGGAGAGCTGGAATTGTTATCAGGGAAAGGTGTTTTTTCCCCAGAGGGTGCTTGGGACTGGACAGGCTCCCCAGAGCTCCAGGACAACACCCACAGGGATGCACAGGGTGGGATTCTGGGGTGTCTGTGCAGGGTCAGGAGCTGGGCTGGATGATCCCTGGTGATCCCAGCACCATTCTCAGGGGTCCCTGGTGATCCCAGCACCATCCCAGTGCTCCCTGGTGATTCTTGGTGATCCCAGAAGCATCCCATTGATCCCTGGTGATTCCAGCACCATTCTCAGGGGTCCCTGGTGATCCCACTGATCCCTGGTGATCCCAACACCATCCCAATGATCCCAGCACCATCCCACTGATCCCACCACCATCTCAATGATCCCAGCACCATCCCACTGATCCCACCACCATCTCAATGATCCCAGCACCATCCCACTGATCCCACCACCATCTCAATGATCCCAGCAGCATCCCACTGATCCCACCACCATCCCACTGATCCCTGGTGATCCCACTGATCCCCCTCCCCTCAGCCACACCCAACACCCCTCCACCCATTAACCGCACCCATCCCTCGTGACTCCTTACGTATTCCTCGTAGCTCTCGGGCACGGGGGGAGGAGGCAGGGGTATCCTCTGGA
>WEIU01003313.1:153296-163868 GCA_013389925.1 Aegithalos caudatus
TAAGGGTAAAAATAAAGGTAAATAAGGAACATATAAAGGTAAAAATAAAGGTAGGTAAGGATGTAAGTAAGGATAAAATAAGGGTAAAAATAAAGGTAAATAAGGATAAATAAAGGGTGATGTAAGGGTAAAAGTAAAGGTAAATAAGGATGAAATAAAGGTAAAAATAAAGGAAAGGAAGGATAAATAAAGGGTGATGTAAGGGTGAAAATAAAGGTAAATAAGAATAGTATAAGGGTAAAAATAAAGGTAAGGAAGGATAAATAAAGGGTGAAGTAAGGGTAAAAAATAAAGGTAAATAAGGAACATATAAGGGTAAAAATAAGGGTAAGTAAGGATGTAAGTAAGGATAAAATAAGGGTAATATAAGGTTAAAAAAGTATGGATGTAAGTAAGGATAAATGAAGGATAATATAAGGGTAAAAATAAAGATAAATAAGGATAAATAAAGGACAATACAAAAGGAAAAAAAGGTAAATAAGGAGAAATAAAGGATAATATAAAAGGAAAAAAAGGTAAATAAGGAGAAATAAAGGATAATATAGGGGTAGAAATAAAGGTAAATCAGGATAAATAAAGAATAGTATAAGGGTAAAAATAAAGGATAATGTAAGGGTAAAAATAAAGGTAAATAAGGATAAATGAAGGATAATGTAAGGGGACAAAGGATAAAAATAAAGATAAATAAGGACAAATGAAGGATAATATAAGGGGATAAATAAAGGATGAAGTAAGGATAAAAATAAAGATATATAAGGATATAAATAAAGGAAAATAAAGGCTAATATAAGGCTAAAAATGAAGATAAATAAGGATGAATTAAGGATAATATAAAGGTAAAAATAAAGGTAAATAAGGATATAAGTAAGGATAAATAAAGAACAATGTAAGGGTAAAAAAAAAGATAAATAAGGATACATGAAGGATTACATAAGGGTAAAAACAAAGGCAAGCAAGGATAAATAAAGGATCACAGAGCTCCCTGGTGAGCCCAGCCCCATCCCAGAGGGGATCTCCCAGCAGATCTGTGAACTTCCCCATTTTCCCTCCTAATTTAACAAGATTTTTATTTAAAAAACATGGTCCTCTGAGTTCTGCCTCCCTTGGAGACAAAATCCCAGCACAATCCTGTCACAGACCGGCACAAAATTCCAGGACTTTGGCCATGGAGGAATTGAAAAGGTTCACCAGGAAAACACATCCCCAGGCAGGTGGCACCTGCAGAAAAACCTGCTCTGCAAAAACTGGGTTATTTTCACATTTAAAGCTGTAAAAATATTGATTTAACTCAGGGAAAAAGCCAAGATATGAAATTACTGAGCTGCCTGAGCAGTCACCCTCCCCATCCTCATGCCCTTCAACACCTCTGGGTTTAATTCCTGTCCTGACAAGGTTTTCCAGATGGATTTTTCCAGCCATTCCCACCCAAACTGGCAGGTGCAGCTGGACAAAACACCCAAAACTCCTACTGGGAGAGGAATCCCTGCTCCAAGTGTTTTGCCTGGGAAATTTTTTTGTCATTTTAGCCACGATTAGAATAAAAAATAATTTAAAAAAAAAACCACATTCCTGAAGGATTCTCCTAAGCTGCCACACACATTGAGCACTTCAGCTCTCCCCAAGCCAGATCCATCCCTCAGAAAAAGCAAAAAGCTTCCACAGCAGCAAAAATATCCTAGATTAAGGACACAGAACAATAAAACTGTGGTTTTGTGCTCTGTGGAGTAGGCTTTAGCAAGTAGAAAAATATGCTAAGCAAGATAACAGAAAAGTTTAATAATGAGGCTCTTATAGAAGAGTTTATATAAAAAGTTCCTGAATAGCAATATGAAATAAGCATCTATTGCTAGATATAAAGTATACATGTAATTTTAATGATTGTGCAGATGTCTGTAAGCTCTTAGGAATTTGCTATTGGTTAGAAAATATTTAAAAGACTTTGCAACACAGAGAATTTCAGCTGCTGTCAGCAGGATGTGAGCTGCTGCCATCTTCCAATTGTCTCACCCTGTAAACATGACCTTTTCTACCAAATTTAACCATAACAGGAAAAGATCAATCTTTGGTCAAGGATGTTTCTCCTTTACCACTCTACAAACAAAAATCAGATTAATTGGTGTGGTCAAGGATGTTTCTTGACCTCTCTACACATAAAAATCAGATTAATTGGTGCAATTCTTTAATTCAACCTACATTTAATGATTTCTCTCATTAGCACAGGGACAGGGGTGTGGAAATTTTGAAGGGATGTGCTGTAGGAATTGATCTGATTTATTCAGAACCCATCCATAAGGAGCACACAACAATTCCGGGAGCGCGTAGCAAAAATCAGAATCCTAATAACTGTGCTGATAACGAATGATTGCTCCAATGCATTTAGAAATGATTAATAAATCAATTAAAGGAGCCTCCAGGCCTCAAAGAAAGCAGGGAGATGTTTTTATAAGATGTTTTTATAAGATGTTGTTATAAAATGTTGTTATAAAGCTGATGACACAACGCAGCTCACGGAACGTCCGCGGGCGGCCGCCAATGAAATATTTGTGAATATTTCACCTCCAACACTCAGGAATAATTAAAAATAAAAGGAGTAGGACACTCACAGGGACCAGGAATTTCTTGACCTCCTCCATGGCGTGGGCCATGAGGGCGTAGGCCTCGCAGGGGGGCCCGAAGACCTCGATGAACACGTGCAGGTCCATGTTGAGGTGGGCGTACTTGGGGTCCCCCCCTTTGCGCAGCTCCTCCTCCTGGGGAAAAAAAAAACAACAAAAAATAAAATAAAAGCACAGCACAAAAGGATTAAAATCTATCCCAGAGGTTAAAAAAAATCTTTTTTTTTAACTCTCTTTTATAGGATGTGGTAAGGGAGTTTTGGGGAGATAGTTCTAAAAGAAAAGAGTTTCCAAGTTTTTGTTGCTGGTTCTCCAAGTGGCTTTTTTATTCTTTATTTTTTGGAAGGTATTTTGGACACAGATCATGGATGGGATGAGTTTTTAAGGCTCACTCTTTAACTGGCTTTTTTTTTTTTTTTTTTTGGAAGGTATTTTGGATACAGATCTTGGATGGGTTGAGTTTTTAAGGCTCACTCTTCAAGTGGCTTTCTTTTTATTATTTTTGGAAGGTATTTTGGACACAGATCATGGATTTTAAGGGAAAAAAACTTCCACTTTTTTATTGCTGCCTCTTCAGCTGGTTTATTTTAGGCTAAATCAACAGTTTTTAATTGGTGCCAGCAGAATTTTTACCTCAGAATATTTAAATGCTCTCTTCCACGTCACTTTGTGGAGGCCAATTCCTCTAACAGCTCCTCCTATCCTTAAAGATATCTTTAAGATATTTTTGTTTTTCAGGCTGTTTTGCAGTTATTTAAGAAGTTACAAACAACCTGAAGGCATGAAACCTTTTTGTGCTGCTCAAGTAAAATCAGAATTAAGTTACAGCTCTGCTGATTTTTAGCTCAGCTTCAAAATAAGCAGGAGGAAATAAAAAACATCTTTTTCCCTTTTTTTTTTGTACTTTTTAATTGTTAAAAAAACCCCTCCTGATATTTTGTGATTCACCCAAGATTATCAGGAACACACTGCTCCAACACCTCCACTAAGCCAGGAGAATTTAAGGATTTCAGAGGGAGCAGCTAAAAAACGGATTTTTATCTTAAAAACATCGCTTCAGTGAATGGCTCTTCAGGAGATTAATCTTTATTTTATCAACTTTGGAGTTCATCTTTTATTGAAGCTTTCTCTGGTTG
This sequence comes from Aegithalos caudatus, assembly GCA_013389925.1. Classification (NCBI taxonomy): domain Eukaryota; kingdom Metazoa; phylum Chordata; class Aves; order Passeriformes; family Aegithalidae; genus Aegithalos; species Aegithalos caudatus. Next base: position 157,048 of record WEIU01003313.1, read on the forward strand.
AATTTTTCATAAAATGCTTGGAGAGCCACCAATTCTCACACCATAAAGTGAATTTTGTTTTCTCTTACCTTGGCTTTATCTCTCATTGATCCTTTCCCCAGCACAGAGATTTTAGCACCAGTTTCTTCCTGAAGTCTCTTAATGGTGTTGCCTTGGGGTCCCAAAATCTTCCCAACGAAGTTGAACTGGAAATGAAGAAAAAAAACAACAAAAAAAAATCAGCTTCAGAGCTCAAAAATGTTAATGAACTCTTTTTTCTGTTCTGTTGGTTGCAAAAAAAAAAATAAAAATAAAAATAATTTTAAAAATCACTCTCCATTTTCTCCTCACCTCACCAAAAAAAAAAAAAAAAATTCACAGGAAAATTTAAGTTTCAGAAAGAAAATTTAAGTTTCTAACCTTTCTTTCCATGGAAAAAAAAAAAGCAGAAAAATCAAGCTAAATTAAGTGTTTCAACTCCAACATCTACTTTGCAGCAAATCTTTAAGGAGTTAAATGTAAAAATAACAAATCCCCACATATGGAATTGTCTGTTCCAGCAAATCCAAAATCCCAGCTATGCACCACCATTTACCCCAAGATATTCTAAAAATTCAATATATTAGAAAATAAAAACCCCTGCAAAGAAAAAAATAAACAAATAAATAAAAAAAAAACCCTCCTTACTTTTCAAAAGAAATCTCTTGAATTTTGCATTAAAAAGAAGATTTAACTCCTGCTGAGCCACAAAATCCCCCAGAAAATCAGCAAATCCCAGAGATTTGGTCACTTTTTCCAAGCCCTCACCTTGGGGTACTGCTTGACAGGGATCAGAACTCGTTCCTTCAGTTTCATATTCTTGTGGGAAAATAAATCCAGGTAGTTCTCCTCCTCATCCTTCTTTGTTGTCTCCCCCTTCTGAATTTTTTCAATTTCTAAACAAGATAAAAAATATATATTTTTTTATATTTATGCTTTATATTTTTTCCTTAACCAAGCATCAGGTTGGAATTGTTGACAAGGACAGAACCCTGCAAATACCAGAAGGAAATTCCTGTGCCTTCCTCTGCCAGCCCCTAAATCTGCAAAGAAACCAGCCCAAACTACATTAAAAATCAATGTTTTTTGCTAAATTGTGATGGAAATCAGTGAGTTTTTTTATCACCCAACTCGAATTTATTTGAAATCTGCCCTTTAATTAATTTAATTAATGGTGTCAACACCTCCAGGCACGAGGAGGTTTGGTTAAGTGGAAAATATTCCAAATAAACACCAATGTGGTCTGGGTTAGGAAATCCTCCCTGCTTCACCTCATGAAATAAATTCAGATTTATCCCACAAATCATTCCTAAGTGGGTTTTTAAACCCTCAGGTGTGCAGCCATAAAAGCCACTCTCAGAAATTCTTAATTCAGCAACGCAACTACAAATATTTAGTCGCTCAAAATTAGGACTTTTTTTGCTTTTTTTTTGCTTTTTTTAATTGCCTGTGGCAAATTAAAAATGAATTTTAAACCCCCACTGAGGTGGCCTGGATGCAGGGGAGAAATTGCTGCAGCCAGAGGGGAGCTGGGACAGCCCCAATTAAGGGAAATTAATTAGAGCTTGATACACAAACACCTCCTGGAAATTCAGTTTGCACTGAGAGGTGGCAGGAGATGACCCACATGGAGATGGAAAATCCTCTTCCAGGCATTTCTGAGTTATTAATGCATTTTTCCTGGTGCAGGAATAACTGGTTCTTTCTTTTCCAGAAGAACACAGCAGCCTGGATTTCCCCTTCCAGAGGAAATAAAAACACAATTTTTTATTTCAAGGCCGACAACTCCGTGACAAATTCCCCCCAAAATTTGGAGTCAATCCATTGTTAACGACCCCAAATCCCTGCTGATCCTCTGCTCCATGAGAAAAGAACCCCCAAACTGATCCCATCATCACCACCCATCCCAAATCCTGATTCCAGGCTCTTTATCAAGAGAGAGGTGAAAAATCAAATTGTGCCATTCCACCAGCAAACCCAAGGTTTGTCAATTTAATTCCTGAGCCTCTCCCAAGGGAAGGAGACACTCCCCAAGATTATCCACAGCACTGGGATTGAGCTGGGGGAGCTGAGTGCAGCCTGCTTAGTCATGAGCTGGATTCCCAGCACGCTGCAGCTGCAATATTTTGTATTTCCTGGGATTTTTGCCCACGTCAAACCATCTGCTTGAGCCTGGAACGCTCCTGTTCCCAGCCCCACGAGCCTGCCAGATGGACTTGAGGATGGCTGGAGGTGTTTTCCAACCCTAAAAATGTTGGATATTTGGAATATTATCTGTTAGGGAATATCTCTGGATCATCCAAGCAGGAATAAGGGGTCACCATCACCTTTCTGAACAAGCTCCAGGCTGAGAAGCATCCCTGACCAAAAAAAATAAATCCAACATCAAGGCAAAAATCACCAAATAATCTCTATTTTAATTGTATTTTTGTTTTTGGGATGGTCCCAGTGATGTAAGCTGGGTTTTAGCTGGAAGATCTGAACACAGAACTCAGAGATTTTGGTGGGGCCTCAAACCACGACACAGAATTGTGCTAAAAAACCTGAATTTTGTGTCTCTACTCCTAGCAGCCCCTTGGCTCCCTCACAAAAGTGTTACCATGACTCCTTACATTTCAAAATGGAAAAAAACCCCCTTGATTTTGCTTTAGAAAGAAATGATTTTTCTGAAGATACAAAGCCAGAGTAAAAAACCCTGAAGTTCACACACTGCCCAATTTATAAAATAAGAAAAAGGAGCTGCCTTGGTTCATTTTATGGAGGTTTTGTTTTTAATTTTAGCTCCAAGAGCAGAGCAAAGAATCAAGATTTGGAAACTAAAGGTTGCACTGGTTAAAGACAACTTAAAACCCTTAAATAATTTGGGTTTTTTTAACCATTTCTGAAAATGCATCCTGCAGATAAACAAGAAGTGCTATTTACACACACACCCAGAATAAAAACACCCTCAAACTTCCCTGAGAAAATTAAACTAAACAGGAATTAATTACTGGTAAATTGAAAAATTAAAATGAAACTAAACACAGGAAATTTTCTGCCTCCTGAAAACACCACAGGACTGGGTGAAAACCTCTGCAAACCAGCGAATCCCAGTTCACATCCAGCAAAAATCCATTTCTGCCTCCTGCCAAAGCTGCAGAAACCTCTGGGAATGGGGCTGGGAGGGCCACAAGGAACTGAAAAATTGATCAAAAACAAAACAAAACAAAACAAAAAAAAACCAAAACAAAGCAGCAGCTCCAAGCTCTGAACACAAAAAGCAGGGGAGGAGAAGGAGCAGCAGAGAAATTCCAGGCTTTGGGAACCCAGGGCACCTCCAGGTGTGTCTGGAAATAGGTGAGGAAGGATCAGAGGATGGCAGTGGTGACCTGGGGGTGACACCAGCAGCACTGTGGGGTATCCCAGGCACCTGGAGGGATCCAGGCCCATTCCAGAGGGGTTTTTTTGGGATATCCCAGACACCTGGAGGGATCCAGGCCCATTCCAGAGGGGTTTTTTTGGGATATCCCAGGCACCTGGAGGGATCCAGGCCCATTCCAGAGGGGTTTTTTTGGGAAAAGAATTGGGGGTGGCACCTCTGAGGAAAGCAGAGCCTTCTCCATCATTCCCCCTGCTGGTTTGATCTCTCAGGAAAGGGAAGCAGTTCCTGGCTGGATTCCAAGAATTTGGCAATCCTAATCCCACTGTTTCCCTCCCCAAAAAACAGCCCTCACCCAAGGATTCCAGCCTGGGATTCCTGGGCAGGCAGCTCTGCTTTTGGGGCTTTGCTGGGAAGGGAGGGCACTGCCAGGAAAAGGGGAATGGGGAGGGAAAGGTGAGATTTGGGATGTGGCACAGGTGGGAGAAATTCCTGGGATGGCACTGGGAATGGGGATGGCCACAGAGGTGGGAATGGGAATGGCCATGGCAGTGCCAGCATTGAGAACATTCCCATGGTTGAACAAAATATAAACTGAAAAGTGCAACAGGGAAATGGTTTTGGAATAATCCAGCCTGAGGCAGCTGGGGACAATTTAAGGTGGCAGTTTGGGGGCAGGAGATCCCCTTGGAAAGACAGGAATTGAGGGAATCTCCATGTCAGGAGAGCCTGGACTCCACATGGAATGAGCTTCAGGGAGACATTTCTCATCTCCAGCGAACTCAGCCCTCTCCAATCCCTCTGTCTGATTCCCAGGAGCCAGCACCCATCCCTGGGACATTCCCAGGAATGCACAGCCTGAATCTGCCTGGGATCCAGCAGGGAATTCCCTGTGGAAGTCCCCCAGCACCTGCAGCTGCTCCTCCCTGCTCTCATTCCCTCCTGGCCACCCCACATGGAATCACACAGCTCCCATGCCCTTGGGAAGCTCAGCTCTTTGCCCTTGGAGCTTCTCCATGAAATAAAACCAGATAAAATTCCTAAAAAAACCTGGCTAACACACAGGTGGGGTAGTTCCCATTTTCCCAAAGCAGGGAAGCAGAGTGGGCTGTGCCCTTCACACCATCAGCAGCTCCCCCTGCTCTTTCCACAACATAAATCAAAGGGAAAAAAAAAAAAAAAAGGATTTTCTTCTTCCTACGGAAAAGGAAGGTCACACTGACCCCAAATCCCAGGAGGGAAACATGGATTCTACTAGAAAATGCAAGAAATCCCAGTTTTCAGCTTCTCTTTAGGATAACAGAACCCTCAATGTGGCCACTTTTATATGGAATCAGTGAGAATCCCATCACTGCCTTGCTCCCCAAAAAAAGCCAATTCCTTCTGAAAATACAGAGCCACCACAGTATTTTAGATAATTTAAGATGTTGTTTTAAAAGAAATGAATGCAGAATTCCTGCAGGGCTCCCTCCCCGAGGCAGGCAGGCTGAGCAACTTCCACTTCTGGGAAGGGAAAAAAACCCAGCTGGAATAGGAATTCTGCTGACACTCAGGATCATTTCTGGGTCTGGAAGTCATTTTGCTGGAGTTGTGCTGGCTCTGTGCATCACAGCTTTGGCCCATATTGAAATTCCAAGGAATCCAGAGCACTTTGGGGTTGTGTAGGCAATAAAAAATTGACCTAAACCCTCCATTTTACCTCAAATTCTTCCTCATCTTTTTCCTGCTCAGCTCACCCTGAACTGGGACTGTGGATGCTCCCCCCCATAAAAGTGATTTTTCAAAATATCCACAGCTGGAGCTGCTGCAATTTTAAATCTCCCAAAGCTGCAATCAGCAATTTTTAAATTAATTAAAAAAAAAACCCAAAAGCCTCCTAAATCCTCCTTGCACCCCACAAGTGAAGGAGGCTTTGCAGGACGCTGCTCTTTGTGTGGGAATTTGCAAACTCCTTGGATTTCCTGCGGCTGGGAGGCATCACAGCCGAGCTGGCTGAGGAATTTTATTAATCAAAACCATTAAACCGATGGAAAAATCGGATTATAAACCACATTTAATTTAGATCAAGATGCTGGCGGCTGACACCGTGAGGATCTCTCCCGGTTGTCTGCACAATGGGAGACACAGCAATTCCCAAGAATTATTCCCTGCATAAAACAAGCTGGTAAAACCTCAAGAACTCTGCGGGCTTTTTTAAGCCTCGAGAAAAGAAATAATTAAAAAAATTTAAAAATTAAAAAAAAAAAAAAAAAAAGGAGGATACTGAGCAGCGGGGAGATGAAATCTGAACAAATCCTTGCCTTCCACGCAGGGAAAAGCAGAAAGTGGCTGGGAATCTTTGAACTCCTTCCCGTTTTTCAGCTGACTCGGGAGGCTGGGAGCAGCTGAGCGGGCTGGGATGGAGGCCCCGAAGGCGATCCAGGGAAATCCGAGCTGCCAGGCGATTGGACAGCGGCGCCGGGGAAGGAGAAGGCTCGGCTGGGTACAGAACAAAGACCGCCACTGCCATTTCCAGCCCTTCCTAGGGATGGAAGCACAAGCACCAGCCCGGCCTTGGCACGCATTTCCAGCAGGGGAAAGGAAAAATATCCCAGATTTTTTTTCGCCGGGATTCGAGCATCGCTACGTGGGAACCACCCCCTGGTTTTTAAGGTTTCTTTTTAGTCCCTCTGTCCCCAGGGATGGAAAGGCTGCCCTGGTTTCGGCTGGGACAGAGATCCTTTTCTTCTTCACAGCTGTTTTTAGGGATTTTTATGGGAATCACGTTACCGACACTGATATTTCGGCTGTTCCCGAGCAGCGTTTACCCCAAGACTCCTCAGTAAGGGAGAGGAGCTGTCCCCGAGCAGGGGGAGCCAGGACAGCTCCGAAGGGACATTCCCATCCCCGGACTGTCATTCCCACCCCGGGAACCGCAAGGAGCTCGGGAATGGGGTGGGCATCGCTCAGTGGGCGGTGAAGAAAAGGGCATCGCTTGTTTCCATTCCCTCTCAACATCACAATTATCATTATTATCGGCGTATTTCCTATCACCATCGCATTTCATTTCAATTATTAAACGGTTATCTCAACCCGCGAGGGTTTCGATTCTGGCCGAGGCCACACCGCAAGGGCTAACACAACAGAATACAACCACCGATAAAACACGCACAAAACTCGCGGCTCTGCGGATTAAAAGCTGCGATTCCACAAGGGAAACATCTCCCTTTAACCCCATCTCGCACGGGAGCCAGAACAGCCCCCGGGACCCGCCGCCCTCTCCCTCCTCCCGGCGATCCCGGTACCTGCGGTGAGGAGCTGCATGGCGTGCGTGAAGGACGGGTCCAGGCTGTCCTTCTCGGCCATCAGCTCGGGCAGGTACTTGTTCTCGGGCTCCATTTTACCGCCGGCCATCGGGGCCGAACCACCCGAGCCCCCCGCCCCTGAGGCCCCCGCGGCCGCACCG
>WEIU01003313.1:168566-184827 GCA_013389925.1 Aegithalos caudatus
GGCCAGGATGTGGTGGGAATGGGGGCAGGGCTGCCAACGCCGGGGCCGGTTCGTCTGGATAAAGACAGGGCTGCCCTGTGGGATTTGGGGCTGGAAAAAAAAAGGGGGGAGCCGATGGATTCTGGGACGAGCAACGCCTCGGGAAAAAGTCCTGGCGAGTGACCTGCGGGAAGGTCTGAGTCAGGGAGGGGCGGATTTCTCGGGAATGTCAGCTCGGGGCGTGCTTTGGGCTCGAGAAGGAGCTGAGCTTTGGGATTTGGGGGCTTTGGAGCACAGGTGAGGCCCTGGGGAAGCGCTGGAAGTGGCTTCCTACAGTGGCATGATGGTTCCTGGGTGTGATTAGTCACGATCTGCATTTTCTCCCGGGGCAGTCTGTGCTCGCTGGTTTCGGGGCAAGGAGGAGGAGGAGGAAGGCAGAAATTTGGCTTTGAAAAGCTCCTGTATAAATGGAAACTCGCCTCGAAACTCCCCGAACGAACCAGGCAGGGTCTGACTCAGAACTGCAGTTAGGATTTAAAGGAGAGGAAAAAAAAAATTAAAAAGAGAGAAACCCACCACTAGCAGCAGCCAGAAAACTCTGTCTCCTTATGACTCAACGTGTAGAAATACTTGGATTTAATCGACTCAGCTGGAGTTAAGGTAGGAGTGTGGATGCACAGCCAGGAATGTGGATCTTACTCAGGGTCTAGTTGTGATTTCGTTGGGTTTTTTTAAAACATAAACTTCAGAATGATTCCAGGCTGAATTCCCTGCAGAGATCCATCCTCCTCTTGCACCCTGCAGTGCTCAGACCTCTCCCTGTGCCAGGGCAGAGCCCAGGCTGCTTCCCTGGCTCCTGCCTGGACTTTGCCCTGCTCTGGAATTGCAGAGCTGTTACCTGTGGAGCGGCCTGGCTGATTCATGGAGAGGCTCCAGGAGGGATCCACAGCTGGGAATGGAGCTCTGGAGGTGCAGGACAAGCAGGGAACTTCCCCAGGATGAGGGGGAACGGCTTCACACTGGCAGAGAGTGGCTTTGGATGGGATTTTGAGATTTAGATGGGATTCACCTCATCCCTGTCAGGCTGGCATGGATTTCCCAGAGAAGCTGTGGCTGCTTCATCCCTGGAAGTGCCCAAGGCCAGGCTGGAATAACCTGGGGTGGTGGGAGCTGGCCCTGCCCAGGGATGAGCTTTAAAGTCCCTTCCCACCTGAGCCATCCTGGCATTCCCAGTGATTGCAGGCTGTGCATTTTGGGAGGAGAAAACCCATTTTTGGTGCTGTTCCTGCCCTGGCACAGAGCAGCTCGGTGCTGTTGGTGCCTCTGGATTGCTTTGACAGCTGGAGATCCACAGCAGCTCCCTGTAAACCTTGGAAATCAGCTCCCACGGCTTGGATCTTGCTCTTTTTGGGGCAGGAGAAGCTTGGCACCTCTTAAATAAGAATTACAAAGCCCCTTTAGAGTGGCTGTGACCCTGCTATCATCTCACGGCTCGTTTTGCTGATTGTGGAGGGCTGGAGGAGTCTGAAATCTCCTTTCTCAGCTCCGGGGCCTCTCCAGGTTGGATCTCTGTTACTTGTAGCTTTTTGTTGCCTCTTGTTTCTCCCTGTGCCCTGCTAAAAAGTTCAGCTCTTCTCTCTCACGCTGAAAACCGAGCTGTGCCTCGCAGAATGGGCTGAGCCTGGGAACAATTGGGACTTTGTGGCCGCGCAGTGACATTTATCAGTCAGCCCCAGGCTCAGCTGTCAGCCTGGCTTTAACTCCTCGGCTCCAAACCGAGGCGTTTTCCCAGCAGAGGTGGATGGAAACTCGAATTAGGGAGATGAGCGAGATGCAAGTGACTCAACTCTGCAGCTTCTGTGTTTTCTGTGTGATTTTTGAAGTCTCTTTTAAGTCCTGCTCGACTCGTTAATGGGGTTTTGGTGTTGGGTTTGATATTTGGGCTGGAAGTGTGAGAGTATTTAAGGCTGAGTTGTTGATCAGGCAGGGCCTTGGTTTCAAAGCCCGGCTTAGACATCTCAGCGTTCTGATTTTTTAGGAAAGACTTCTTGATGTCACAAACAAATTTCTGAAAGTAATTTTTGATTTCACTTGGATATAATTCCGTGCCTTAAACAGGACTGTAGCTCAACTTTAATTTTGTTTTTTTCCCTTAGCCTTTTGCTTTCAACTTCAAACACTTTTAGCAACTTCGACTTCAAACACTTTTAACAACTTTCAACTTTTTGGGCATGGAATGCAAATACCATTCGAACGTGTCCTCTAAAAACTTAAGCGATGGGTGGGGAAGGTGTTTTTTTAATAATAATCCCAGTGTCAGAACAACATTGTAACAGGGAAGAGCATAATCCTGCGGGAATTATCGCAGTGTCCAGCTGCTCCCCAGTGCTTGCAGGGCGGTTCTTCCATCCATTCCTGCTTAGGGATGGCTTCGGGAGCTTTGTCCTCCCCCTGAGCAGGTGACAATTGTCAAATTCTCACCATTTCCTGACGTGTCACTTGCGACTCGAGGTTTCTTTTCACGCCGAGGGTTTTAGGGGTTTTTTGTTGGTGTTTTTTTTTTTTTGGTGTTCCTGCTCGGGCAGATCCGTATCTGCTGCCGCGGCTTTGGTGCGAGAGGAAACGAGTGAGTCACCCCCAGAGTTTGTCAGCGAACTGGGAGGGACTGGGAGGAACTGGGAGGGACTGGGAGGGAGCTGCAGCTGCCCGCGGGGGTGGACAGGGCGGAACAGTGAAATTTTTTGGACCTCACCCCTCTGCAGGCACGTGTCAGTCTGAGCAAGCTTCCTCCAGACAGGGTTTCCAAGGAGTTCATCCAAAACCGTTTCGTTCCGGGGTTTTTTTCTCCCTGTGCTAGGAGAGGATATTTCAGAAAAGATATATTTTTAGGGTAATTTGTAAGTTTTAAGGCTCGTTTTGGAGGTCTCGGACTTGTTTCAGTTGGAAAGTGAAACATTCTGGCGGTGTGGGGACAGAGAGAGGTCACTCAGAGGGGGATTTTCAGGAAGGGGAAATAAAACCTGGCACGGGCAGAGGGACAGGAGAAGCCCAAATCCTGCTGGCAGGATGGAAATGTGCTGGCATCCAGCTGTGATGCCGATTTCACCTGTGGAAATCCCGAGATTTTACAGAAGAGGAAAACCCAGCAGCTCCTGGATGCTCCCTTAGAGGAACGAAACAATTTGGGATTGCTCGAGGCCTTCCCAAGGTTCCTTTGAATTGAGAGTAACAAATTAGCAGGGAGTGCTGTGCATCCTGTGCCTGGGGCTTTGGAAACGGGATCCCGGTGACCTTTCCAGGGAGATCCGTGCTTTGCAATCCCTGCAAGCTGCAGCTGTCCCGAGCTGTTCCTCTCCGTGCAGAGCTGGGAATTCCTCACGCTGTCGTTCCTTGTTTTTCCTTTCCCCCAGGCTGCTCTTGGCTCAGCCCAGAGCTGCTGGAATCTCTGATTTAGGAACTGGAGGTTGTGGTTGTGTTGGATTTCATTCCCAGCCATCTCCAGGTCCTGTCAAAGCAGGAATTCACTTCCCTGATCCCTCCTGATCAGTTCTTACCTTGATTAATTTCTCCTGGTTAATGACTGCCCTTTCCACAGGCTTTCAGGGTTGTTTTTTTTACCCTTTTGAAAAGAAATTCCTCTCAAATTTGCCTGAGATCAGGCTGTGAGCGAGGGGAGCCTGATCCTGGTGGGATCTGTGTGTGTGTTCAGTTAAAACTTCCCTAAATCCCTCCCACCTGCAGGAGAACATCTGGATGGATCCATTAGCATCTGGATGGATCCATTAACATCTGGATCGATCACCATTCCCTGATATCACCACCCCAGGCACATCCTTGCAGCTCCAGGAATGTTCCTTGTCCTGCTGGGTCTCTGATTCTCCTCCAGGGAAGCTTCTGCTCCCTTTTCCAGCCCTGCCCCGGCATTTTTTGGTTCCTCTCCCTGCCTTATCTCCCTTTCTGACTAGGAAATCTGGAGGTTAATTGGCTGGAAAACGATTCCTTGTTTGCTGCTGTCCACAGACCTGGTTACAATTTATTCTCTTCGGTTCTCTCAGGGCTTTGAAGTGCAAATTCACTTGGTAACACAGGGAGAGAGAGTTTTAAAAATATTTACTTGGAAAAATCAGGAGTTGTAGCCAATAAGTTAATTTTTTTTAATTAGAAGCCTGATATTTCCCTTTAAACTTGATATCTCTCAGCAACCCAAACTTTTAAAATTAGCCTTGTGTGCTACATCAACTCCTTATCCTGCTGGAAATAACTTTATTTTTTCAGGCTTAAATACAGTGCTTTACATTTTTAATCACTCCTGAACTAGGAGCTAATTAAGTGCTTCAGGAATATTCCTTTGGGAAGGGGAGCTGGTGTCACTCCTGTTTTTCAGAGGAGCTGGTGACTCTTTGCCACTCTCAGGACACGTGGAAATGAAATATTCCACTTCTTAATCACTTGTTAAATTATTTGTACAGCTGCCTTTTAGAATAATTGGGGTGAAATTCCCTCTTTGATTTGAAGAGGATCCAAAATGACCCTGATTTGATACACAACTTCCAGGGCAAAAATAGCTCTGGATGAGGCTCTTCCAACCAAATCTGCTGCTGAGCAGAAAATCTAGGAATGAAGGTTCTCCTTTCTCCTCATTTTGCCATTATTTATAAAAACCCATTTTTATTATCCTTAATTAAGTTCTAATTGGGCTTTCACCTCTTAATTTTCTATGATCTGGGAGAGGGTGAATTGATAAATGTGAGAGCTCAAGCCTGCTGTGTTTGGAGGGGGCTCTTCCATCGTAGTGGATGAAACATTCCAGGATTTGTGGTGGAAATTTGCATTTCAGTCACTCAGAGCAGGAGCTGCCTTAAGGTCGGGGGAGGTGATTGAAAACAGCTTTTCCCTTGCCTCTGGCAAGCTAATTAATATCATTTTTGGCACTGTAAAGCTGTACTTGAAGGGAATAATTGCTGTTCTTTGGGTGATTTTTGACTGGGAGGCAGTGACAAAGGTAATTTGGTGGTGCTTAATTTGGCAGTTTGAAAGTGAGGAGCTCATTAAGGGCCGGGCACTGCCTGGGTGTGGGCTGGGAGCTCCATGGGGAAGTGTTTAATAATTTATTATCAATTTATTTATTATAAATCGTATCAATTTAAACGTTGATCATTTAATATTTCAGTCCTGATTTGAGGTGCTTTGGGATAACTCCCATTTTCATCCCCCTGAATTTCATTACTTTGTCCCATCCTTCATTGCTGAAATTTGGTATTTTGAGTTCTGGCTCTCCAAGCTGAGAGCCTTTAAAGCCCAGGTCTGTAAATAGAGATAAGGCTGCGAATAACCCAAAGTTATTATGGTTATAACTGAAATAATTGAGAATAACTAAAAGTTATTGCTGCTGGATGACCATTTGGCCATCACTTTGATAGATTTCTGGGGGATATTTCGAGTTGGGTGAAATTTATCTGCTAGCAAGAGCTCAAACACATGAAAAATTGATTATATTATATTATTTTATTTATTATACTCTTACTTCTGCTCCTGCTGCTGCTTTTGTTCAGAAAATAGAACCACAGCAGTGCTGGTTTTTATATATTTGGGATTAATCCAACCAGGTGGGGCTGTGCCCATGACATTTCCAAGTGTGTGCTTGGCTTTGTGCTGTTTTCTGTTATTCCAGGACACCTCGCTGGGGAGGGGAACACAGAATTCCTTGTTCTTGGTACCTCCAGCAGCAGGAATTACAACAAATCCCCAGAGAATATTCACAATATTTACAATTTGAGCTATCAGAACTTTTATTTATTGGGGTTTTTTTTCCAATGTTGATCTCAATTTGAGTTCCTCTGGGATGGGAGCAGACCCCACCAACGCTTTTCCCCCTTTTTTCCCCCATTCCAGGTGTTCTGTTGGAGGATCCTTGGCACATTTATGGCGATTCTGAGCGTCAGGGCAGACTTCTGCCAGGCCCAGCACAGCACCCTGGCTGCCAAGTGAGCTCAGGGGGCTCCCCACCTGCGTGTGAGTGCCAGAAACACCCCCCTTTTTTTTATTATTATTATTTTTTTTTATTTTTTATTTTATTTTATTTTTAATTTCTGCCTTCAAGACTCCGGGAAAGCGCCGGGCTCAGATTTATGGGCTGTCCCCTGGCCCTTGGGAGCAGATTCCTGACACGGACTCTGGCAGAACTCAGCGCCAGGAAAACCAAGTGGAGACAGAGCCCTGCCCTCCCTGCCCGTGCCTCACCAGTGCCTCCTCCATGTAGAACAGGCTGCCCAGCCTCGCCTGCAGTGGGAATTTTGGGAGTCTGAAGGATAACACCCAGCCAGGAATTCAGGAATTGAGGATTCAGAAGCAAACCTGCTTTTTCCAGGAGTAAAATCCCCAAGGAACAAACCAGTCAAAGCAAGCTCGGATCAATCCCAGGCATATTAGTGCCCTTTTTGATGTTTTCTGCTGTGAAACATTTCCAAGGTCATTGATTTTTTTTTTTTCCTTTATTTTGATTTTTTTTTTCTTTTTTTTTTCTTCATTATTTTTTAATTTTTGTTTGGCCCCTCACACATTTTTTTTGCCATTATGAACCGTCCAGCCCCCGTGGAAATCACTTACGAGAACCTGCGTTTCCTGATCACTCACAACCCAACCAATGCAACCCTCAGCAAGTTCATCGAGGTAAGGAGTCCAAAAAGCATTCCCAAATTCCTCAAAATTCCTCTGCAGGACTTTGCTGACCACTCCTCCCTCACCTCTGGTGCTTTGTTACCTGAAATTGAAGGGGGTTTTTTTTTGTCTTTATTTCTCACATTCTCTTCACAGTGTGAAAATCACTGCTGATTTTTATTGTGTGAATTCCTGCATTTCTTGGCTTGGAAGAGCTTCAGTTTTGGGATACAAACACCTCCCCACTTTCCATCAAGGATTTACTCCTTGGGCCCCAAAAAATTCCCAAATTCCTGTGCAGGAATTTGCTGACCAGTCCTCCCTCACCTCTGGTGCTTTGTTACCTGAAATTTAAGTGTTTTTTTCTTTATTTTCCACATTCTCCTCACTGTATGAGCAGAGAATTCACTGGTGGGGTTTTTTTTGTCTGAATTCTTGCATTTCTTGGCTTGGATGAGCTTCAGCTTTGGGTTACAAACACTTTCCCCCTTTCCATCAAGGCATCTTTGGACAAGGTAATGAGTTCAAAGAGAATTCAAGTTAAAACCCCAGGAAATTCCTCCCTGTGAGGGGCTGGGCTGGAATGCCCAGAGGAGCAGTGGCTGCCCCTGGATGCCTGGCAGTGTCCAAGGCCAGGCTGGTGTCCCTGACCAGAGGGGTGGAACTGCCTGGGCTGTGAGTTCCCTTCCCACCCAAACCGTTCCATGGTTCTGGTGTTCTTGTCTCATTCTGAATATTTTGTGGCTCTAAATGTTCTTTTTCATGGAGTGCTGCTCTGTTGTTAATAAATCAACCATTGCTCAGCTGCTGCTCTTCAAGGAGCACTGAGGAGCTGGAGCTGGGCTCTCTCCTCCCTCAGAAAATGGAATACAGGACTCAAACTGAAGTTTAGGTTTACAGGATGAGTTACCAAATTCCTGTGTCCATCCCAGACCTGTCAGGGATTTCAGGTGCCAGAAGTGATCCATGGAAAGTCTTCTCTGCTGGGTCACCCTGAGAGTGACACAGCAGCATCTTAAATACAGCAAAACTCAGATTTGCTGGGCCAGCCTACAGAGGAGCAGCAGCACAGTGCATTTCACATCCTTGTGCCCTTCAGGCTCCTCTCAGGAGGGTTTTTATCTGCTGTGTGCAGGGTTTTGTCATTCCAGAGGGATCCTGTCACCTCCAGCTGCTGTCTGAGTGTCCCTTCACGTGGATCTGCTCAGATATCACCGCTCCATTTTCCCCTCACAAGCCACATCCTTTTGTTTTTTATTTCCCCCCAATTACTGAGAATTTTCTCCCTTTTTCAGGACTCTCTCTGCAGCAGATATCCCCTCTAATTGTGAGGTGCAGTTCAGCCCTGAAGAGCAGGGGAAATTCTGGTTTCTGAAGCTTCAGAGTGGAGTGGAGCAGCTTTTGTTTGATCCTCTGATTCTTTATCTGGCACCAAGTGCTACTTATAGTGCATTACCAGGGAGCTGGAGTATGGTGGGGTGTGTGTTCTGTTCCTCCCTGCCTCCAAATGTCAACACTGGCTGAACCAAGCAGTCCCAGGCTTCTATTTAAAGAGGAGGAGAAGCTGCTTGGAGGATTTAAGCAGCTATTTTAACTTTACTCTTAGAATTGCAATTTATTTCTCACCCCCCCCTCAAAGAGATTTCTCGTTTTTCCTTGTTAACTTTTCCTCACAAACTTTATCCCTTGCTCCTTCCTCAGGCAGTGCCCTGAAACTGTGGAAAATGTTGGGTTTTATAGCTGATTTAAGAAAAAAAAAAGGGAGATTTATCATTCATCAGTGCTCAGGTGTTTTGTTTTCTCTTCAAGGAGCTGAAGAAGTACGGGGTGACAACCTTGGTGCGAGTTTGTGATGCCACTTACGACCAAGCTCCAATCGAGAAAGAAGGAATCCAAGTTCTAGTGAGTTGCCTTTAAAACTGGCTAAAAAAAAAAGTGAATTTTCCTGTCTAGAAGTTGTGGGGATCTCTTCTTGCTCAGGGCTGGTCCAGCTTGGCCAAAAGTAAATGAGCACCAGGTGGGTTTGAGGAAACTCCCTGGGCTTTGGTGTGATTTTTGGGTTTTGGGGATATTTAGTTTGCTTTTTGGTGATTATTTTGGTTATGTCTGTGGTTGAAGCCTGGTTTGGTTCTTGTTCTCTGACCACAGCAGGTTTTTTTTTGCCTTTGCTGTTGGTTTTCTCAGATTGTGGATAAAATTCCCTTTCCTTGCTCTTACAGAAAGTGCCACTTTTGAGCCTGTAGGTGACCTGTTGGTACAAATTCCTGGGGAATGGCTGTGGCAGGAGAGAATCATGGAATCCTGGAATGTTTGGGGTTGGAAGGGACCTTAAAACTCACCCATGCCACAGACAGGGACACTTCCCACTATCCCAGGAGGCTTTGGACACTCCTGCCAGCCACAGATTCTCTGGAAAATCCATCCCAACCCCTTCCCCACCCTCAGAGGGAAGAATTCCTCCCCAAAATTCCCACCAAACCCTGCCCTCCTGACCTCTGAGTGGAGCTTCCCAGTTGAGCAGGTGGAATTCCTGCCCTGCTTACTCACAGCTGCCATTGTGCAATGGTGTCTGACTCTTTCAGGGAGGTTTTTTTAAGAGGTGTGTGCTCTTCCAGGAGGTGTTTTTCCAGGCAATACTTGGGAATTATTCGAGTGTGCCTGATACAATCAGTTTATTTTGCTGGAGTGAGTAACCACCCCTGGTGTTGTGAGGGCAGAAATTGCACCTCAACCTTCCTGCAGCTCTCCTTGCTTTTCGTGGCTCAGCCACAGGAAAACTCCTGCAGTTTGAGGAGGAGAAAAAATAAAAATTACCCTGGCATATCAGTGAAAATTCCATGTCCAGGTCACTCAGGTTTCTTGGCTTCCAGCCTTGCAGGGCTTTGATTCCAGTTCCAGGCAGCCACGTGGGCCTTGGTGTTGTTGGAAAAGTCCCTCCTTGCAGGGCTGCCCTCTGGAATTGTGTTTTCCCTCCTTCCAGAGCTCTTTGGGGTTTGGACACTTCTCCCTGGGACAAGGAAGGATTAAATTGGTGCTGTGGAATCCCTCTGAGCCCTGAGCTAAGCTGGGGCTTGGGAGAGAATTCCTGTGCCAGGAGGGAGATTCTTCCCAGGGCAGCTCTGTCATGGGATGGAATTCCCACCTTTTCCAGGCTCTGGGGCAGCTGCAGGAGCTGGGCAGTGCTCTGCAGCTTATGTTTCTAAAATAATTCAAGCTTTTGGTTCTCAGGAAGCTTCAAAACCTCAAATTTGAACCGAAAGCTGCTCTTTGAGGAAGCTTTGCTAAAAAAAAAATGGAAATGGGGTTTCCTGTAGCTCTGCCCTGGTGTGGAGCCTCTCACTTTGAGCAGAATCTCCTGTTTGAAGACATTTCCCTCAGCTTAAAAAGCCTCAGGATGCTGCTCCAGGAGGGAGATAAATCCAACTCCTCTTCCCCATGAATTCCTGCTTTTTTTTTGCTTTTTTTTTTTTTTTTTTTTTTTTTTTTTTGTTTTTTTTTTCCGGCAAGGCCCTGTGGCTGGTCTTNCAGGCAGAGCCCTGTGGCTGCTCTGAAATGGGATTGAGTTACCCCCGGCTGGGAAAATAACACCTCGCTATTTAAAGCTAATATTTGCCTGTTAAAAAAAAAAAAAAAAAACATTTGAGATTAAAAACAGAGCCTGGGGGAAGATGAGTGCCTCTTTTAGCACTATTTAATGTCTGTTTTAGCACTGCTGAGGTCAAAAACGTGGTGAAACCCCTGAAAATGGGAACAAAATGGGAAGGTTTTGGCAAACCTGGGAGCGGGTCATGGGTAGAACGTGGCAGCTCCAGAGCTTTTTTTTTTTTTTTTTTCCAGATGGAAGAGTGAGAAAATAGGGAATGAGCTGTTCCTTGGGGGCTGGACTACTATTCCCTGTTTGTCAGCAGGGATGGGATCCAGGAGCTGGGGATGGATTTAATTCCTGGGGGCTGCTGTAGTTCAGGGCTCAGAACACAAATGTGACATTAAGAAAACCCAGAGGGGTTTTTTGGGTTTGGTTTTTTTTTTTTTTTGGTTGTTTGTTTTCTGAGAGGATTTTTTGGCAGCCAGAGGGGCTGTGGTGGCTTTGATTCATCCTCAGGATCCAAGGGATATTTCCTTGTTCTCCTTCTCTCACTCCTTGATTTATTGGGTCAGTTTTTTTTTTTACCCTCTGTGCCCCCCAGGATGCCCCAGGCAGGTGGAAATGCCCCTGTTGGGGATGGGAATTCCTTGCTGTGGGATTCCAGGATGGAAGTGGAAGCTGTGGGCTCACCTGCACAGATCCAGGCAGCTCTGAGGATTCCTAATTCCAGTGTTTTTGAAGAGAAAATTCCTTATCACTTCAAAGTTCTCTCACTTCTTCACCCCCTGGTTGCCAGACCTGGAGCTGGGACAGACCTGGAGCTGTTGTGCTGTTCCAAAAAAAGGGAAAAGAGGATAAATACTCTCCCTCTTCAGTTTCCTCTCCCTCTTCAGTTTCTTCTTCCTCTTCTTCTCCCTCTCCCTCTTATTCTTCCTTTTCATCTTCCTCTTTCATTCCCTTTTCCTCTTCTCCCTCTCCTCCCTCTCCCTCTGCCTCTCCCTCTTCATTTTCCTCTTCCTCTTCCTTTCCCCTTTCCTCTTATGTTTCCTTTTCCTCTTCCTCTTCATTTTCCTTTTTCCTCTTGTTTCCTCTCCCTCTCCCTCTTCTCCCTCTCCCTCTCCCTCTTCTGTTTCCCCTTCCTCTTCCTCCCTCTCCTCCTCTGCAATCCTGGTTATTCATCACTGTTCTCCTTGTGCAGCCCAGAATTTGCTTTTCTGCCCTGTCCAACAGGAATCCAAAGGTGGCAGAACTCAGAATAAGGAAAACAAAAAATCCCTGCAAAGCTTTGCTGCCATTCCTTCCCTGATGCCAGAATTATTCCTGTTCCTGTGCTTTATCAGAGCTGGGATTGATTCAGGCCAGCCCAGGAGTTGTGTAGGATGTGAAGGAAAAGATTTAATTTCAATTAAACACAGGAATCCTCTTTCCAGAGCAGCATCCTGCAGTCTGTACCTCCTTTCTTGGGGCAGGGGGTGCCACAGACCTGAAATAACCCAGCCAGCACCGTGGGATGGAGTGGAAAATCCCATCAAAACCTTTTATTAGAAAGAACAAATTTTGATCCTTGACCTTATTCCTGTGGCCTTTTACTTCCCTGTGTTGTCCCAGATATTTTTAATTTCCCAAGTCCTTTAACAAAGGACTTCTCTGCGCTCTTCAGGCTCGGGGAATTAATCCCACATAAAATGATTTCAGCATTTTGGGGTTTTTGTGGAGCTCAGGCTCAGCTCCCAGCTCCCAGCACATTTCTGAGCTGTGTTTGCTCTCCAGCAAGCCTGGAAGTGCACCTCAGAATGAAAACTCTGGTGGTTCCCAGCTGTTCCTGTGCTCTATTTCCAGAGGATTTTATTTCATCACAACCTGTTCTTCAAGTGCTCCAGGAAAAGGGGTTTTTATTTTGGTGCCTGATGAGGGGAGAGGGCTCTTTTTAAAGCAATTTCCTTCCATTTTCAGAGTTTGTGGAATAATCCAGGGCTCTGCCCTGAGTTTTGCTGCTGGAATACATCACAATCATCTAAAGAAAAGTGCCAAATAACTACAAAACACTATTTTTTTCCTCTTTATATCCTTTCTCCACTGCTCCCCACATCCAAAAAAATTATAAATTGTGGCATGTTGTGCTTGGGCCTGAAAGGAAAGGTGTGAAACACAAATTCCAGGGGAGTCCTCAGGAAAAATGGGAAGCTGCTCCCATGGCATTTTTGATAATTGATATTAAATGTGGCCTGGATTTAGCAGCAAAAAAAAAGTGACTCTTTGCCTTTATTTGCTCACCTTTCTGCTCGTGAAATTGGGATTTTTATCCAATTAAAACCACCCAGGTGATTGGTAACTCCCTGAATTCCTGGCATTGGGAATTCCATGCCATTGGGATTGGGAATTTTTAGGAGCAGCTTCACCTCCTCAGAGCCTCAAGCAGCACAAAGAGGATTTTCAAAGGATGCCACAACCACCAGCAGAACCCTCCTCTCTTTATTTGAAAACACCCATTGATTTTCACATCTTTCTTTTTAATAAAATGGGATTTCAAGGGCAGGGATTTTTCTTTAAAAAACCCCAAAATCCTTTATTGCAGAGGATTTCACTGCAAAGTTCAATTAAATGCTTGTTAAACACTTAACATTGCATTATATCGACCTGCAAAGCAGAAAAACCAACCCAGAGCTGTGTTTATTATGCTGTTTTTTTTTTTTTAATTTAACCCAAGCTTTTCCTCTGTCTGCTGGAAGTTGTGGATTTAATGGCATTTTTTTTTTCCCCCTCTAGGACTGGCCATTTGATGATGGAGCACCACCCCCCAGTCAGATTGTGGAGGATTGGCTGAACCTTTTAAAATCCAAATTTCGGGAGGAGCCCGGGTGCTGCGTGGCCGTGCACTGCGTGGCAGGCCTGGGAAGGTCAGTGCCCTGCTCTTTTAGTGCTTTAAATTGCATTAAAATTCAGTTTATTTGGCAAAAAAAAAAAGGTTTAATAAAGGCAGGTTTGTCTCTTTTCTGCTGAAGGATTTAAGTGGATGAGCTCAAATTTGTGTCGTGGGAGCAACAGGGGCTTAGGGCAGCTTGAAAATGTGGAATAATTTCATAATTGATCAAAAGCTTGGGGAGGTGGCTCAGGATGCTTGGGTCAGTCATGAATTCATCACTTTGAAAGTATTGTGAATTCATTAATTTGAAAATAGAGGGAAATAATTAATTTAATAGTATTGTGAAATAATTAAATAGTATTGTGAATTCATTGATTTGAAAGTATTGTGAATTCATTAATTTGAAAATATTGTGAATTAATTGAATACTATTGTGAAATAATTCAATAGTATTGTGAAATAATTTAATAGTGTTGTGAAATCATTAATTTAAAAATATTGTGAAATAATTAAATAGTATTGTGAATGAATTCATTAAAAGTGTTGTGAATTCATTAATCTAAAAGTGTTGTGAATTCATTAATTTAAGTCTTGTGAATTCATTAATTTAAAAGTATTGTGAGATAATTAATTTAATAGTATTGTGGAATAATTAAATAGTATTGTGAATTCATTAATTTTAAAGTATTGTGAATTAATTCATTTATAGAAGTATTGTGAATGAATTCATCTGAAAGTGTTTTGGATTCACAAATTCAAAACTGTTGTGAATTGACCAATTTAAAAATATTATGAATTCATGGATTTAAAAGTATTTGTGCTGAAACAATAAACTCTTCTGTGCTAATTTACATAAATATAATACTTTTTAATAGTTTTTTTTGAAATTTCCTTCTGTTTTTCACTGATAAACTCTTTGTGGAAATTTAAAAAAAAAAGTCATTTAGGAGCACTGCTTTAATTGCTTTTCTTCCTCTGAAGTGGCTTCAGTTTGGAGAAATCACCCTGGAGTTTTTTCCTCACAACTTCCAGCTTTGGGGAAAAACCTTGCCCAAAGATAAAAAACTTCAATTCCCAAAGGGAATCCCTGGATTTTGTGATTTTATCCTGTGGGCTTGGAAAAAACAATGGAACTTAGGTGTTAATGTTATTCCAGTGGCCATGGGATGATAACATTTGAGGAAAACAAAGATTAAAGAGTGGGGAGTGCAACAATTGTTAAATTTCCATCTCTGGAAGAGGAGAGAGCAGGAAATGAGGAGCCAGAGGGAGGAATGGCCAATATTCCCAAATTCCCCCAGCAGCCATGAATGTTTCATTTTCCATTTGGGCTTGATTTTAACCAGGGAACATCCTCAGCACCTGCCCACGTGTGGCTCTTTAGAAAGGAGACAGGTGTTGTATTTTATTCTGTATTTTATTCTATAAAACAGTCTATATTCCATATTTTATTCCATATTTTATTCTATAGTCTGTATTCCATATTTTATTCAATAGTCTATATTCCATATTTTATTCTATATTTTATTCTATAGTCTGTATTCCATATTTTATTCTATATTTTTTATTCTATTCCAATGACCTTTGGAGTTTCAAATTCACACTTGGAGAGTGAATATTTGTATTTATGCAGGTGCAGGGTGAGAGTGGGAGTGATTCCTCCTGAGTTTTCTTGCCTCAGCCACAGGAATTCTCCAATTCCTGGCACCTTTTAATCCTTTTTTGCTCCACCCTTACAGGTGCCTGTAAGGGGTGGAGAAAAATCAATGTATTCTGGGATCCCTGCTTGTTAAAAACCCATTTTTTACCCTTACCTGACTTCTGAAATGAAGATCCCCAAAGCAGAAAATTTTACTTATCCCCGTTCCTTTACAGAATTAACTAAAAAAGAAAAATATATAAATATCTATTAAGCCATAACTCTGTCTCTACACTGCTCAATCCCCACTCAAAAGCATTCAGGAGATGTCCAAAAGCAGAAAATCAGGTTAAAGTGAGATAAAAAACCATAAAAATCCAGAATTATTATCACCCCCCAACCACTAAAGAGCTGCCATCGATTTTTATTTCCTTTGGAAGCAGAATCCCTTCCAAAGAAAAATCATTTTACATCAGGCAAAACACCTTTCTGTAGGAAATGCTGAAAGAATAAAACCCTTCAGCTGCTTGTTTGGGAGAGGAATTGCATGAATTTTGAAGGATTCCATTTATTATTTCTGTGGATATTCCTTAAATATTGATTTATTTTCTTTTTTTTATTCCCTGCAGGGCTCCTGTTCTGGTCGCGCTCGCTCTCATTGAATGTGGAATGAAGTACGAGGATGCAGTTCAGTTTATAAGGCAGTAAGTGAAAATTCTCTTTTTTTTTTTTAATTTTTTCCACTCAAGAATCTTTAATTCTGTGTTTTTTGACCTGCCTGAGCTTGTTAAGGGAGAGATTGGAGTTATTTTTAGGAGTTTTATCGTAAAATTAATAATATCTCGTTAAAATCTGGGTTTAAATGTGAAGGAAAAGCTCAAATATTTTTGAGTTTTGTGAGGTAAAAATGTCAAGGATGGGGTTATAAAAATGGATTGTGATTCAAGAGGATTAACAGGTGGTTTCTCACTCTCTCTTTAAAATTTAGTTTTAAATGTGAAGAAAAGGCTCAAAATTTTTGGTTTTTCTGAGGTAAAAGTGTCAAGGATGGGGCTGGAAAATTGCTGCTAATTAATGAGAATTAACAGGTGATTTCTCTTCTTAAAATCTGACTTTAAATGTAAAGTAAAGCCTCAAATATTCTGATTTTTCTGAGGTAGAAATGTCAAAGCCAGGTCTATAAAAATCACTTTAAATGAATAAAAATAAAAATTAAATCCTGCTGAGGCTGAGCCAACGAATGGAGGAGCTCAGTCCTCGCAGGGGGAATTTTGGGGGAGCATTCCCTACTCAGAAATCTCAGGAATAATAAAATTCACATCCACCAAGCCCTGGAAATGAAGCTCAGCAGGTGAGATTTGTGTGCAGGGAGCTTTGCCACAAAACAATTCCGGCTTTTTGTGGCTTCCCAGGGTTTCCAGTTATCCTTGGATTGCTGGCAACAGATTTTCCTGTGATTTTTTTTAATTCCTTTTTTATTTTTCTTTTTATTTTTTCTGTGCACCTCTTATCTCTTTGTCTCTTTCAGCTGATAAGA
>WEIU01003313.1:209316-221757 GCA_013389925.1 Aegithalos caudatus
TTTTTTTTTTCCCCTAAAAGGAGGGGTGGTGACACCTTCCTATCCCCCCCGGGCTCCATCCCTGCTGCCCCCGAGCTTTGGGATGTTCCCTTAATTAAGGCTGGCCGGGAAAGATTTGGTGAATGGAGCCATCAATTCCCTGAATAACCCCAAAATTCCCCAAAATCCCCCCAAAAACGCCTCTTCCCCCCCCGGGGTGGGGGCTCCTCACCCCCCGAGCTGCTGCTGGAAAAGGTTCTTTTAATCAGGGGTAATTTGATGCATCATTAATAGCAGACCTTGATTAGGAGGAAGGAAAGTTCAGCCGAGGGGAAGATGAAAGGAGGGGGAGGTTGGGGAAGGGGTTTTGGGATTTTTTGTGGGGTTTTGGGGGGGTTTTAGGGGGGTTTTGAGGGGTTTTTATGGGGTTTTGGGGGGTTTTGGGGTCACAGAGGCTCTCTCCATGCCACAGCTGCCTGGACTGAGGAGAGGGCAAAGGGATTTTGGGGGGGATTTTAAGGGATTTTGGTGGGTTTGGGGTTTTGTGTGGTTTTGTGGGGTTTTGAGGGATTTTTGGGGGGTTTGAGGGGTTTTGAGGGGTTTTGGGGACACTGGGGCTCTCTCCATGCCCAGCTGCCCAGACTGAGGAAAGGACAAGGGGATTTTGGGGGCTTCTTGTGTGGTTGAGGCTTTTTCCTCATCCCTGCCATCCCCTGAGTCCAGCCAGGGTGACAGGCTGCAGATCCCATCCTTTGGAGATTTGGGACAAAGGGGCTGAGGGGAGGATTTTGGGGAGCCCCGAGCAGCGCAGACAGAGGAGATTTTCCCCTTCCTTCCTAAACACCATTTTCTGCTTTAAAGCGCTTTGGAGCGTCTCCTGCATCAAAGGAATCTCTTCCACTGCGAGGGATCAAACACGCCCTGAAATCCCAATTCCCTGGGGGTGGGAAACAGAGCCAGCCATGCCCAACACCCCCGCAGCCTTCCCAATCTCACTCTGGCTTCTCCCAGGCTGATCCCGGTGGGATTTAGGGCTGGAAGCTGGACTGGAGCTCAGTCAGACCTCTCAGGATCAGCATCCAGTCCCAAATCCTGCTGGGATGAGCCAGGGATGCCCATCAGCCCCACAACCTCCCCTATCCCTCCCTGGCCTCTCCCTGGCACTGATTCCAGCAGGATTTGGGGCTGGAATTTGCTCCTGATCTCATTCGGACCTCTCAGGATCAGCTTCCAGCCCAAAAATCCTGCCAGGATCAGTGCCAGGGAGAAGCCAGGGATGCCCATCAGCCCAAAACTTCCTCTGTCCCACTCTGACTTCTCCCTGGGGGTCGCTGATCCTGGGGATTTTGACTGAGGTCAGGATCAGCTTCCAGCTCCAAATCCCACCAAGATCAGTGCCAGGGATGCCCATCAGCCCCACACCCTCCTCTGTCCCTTTCCTGGCCCCTCCCTGGCTGATCCCGGTGGGATTTGGGGCTGGAAGCTGCTCCGGGCCTGTCAGAGCCCCAGGATCAGCCCAGCCGTGGGTTCCACCCCAATTCCCCGGGAATGAGCTCCGATGATTCCTTGGAGACAGCCCCGGTTCTCCCTCCTCTTCCTCTTCCTGACCTTCTCCTGCTCGTTTTCCCTCCCAGTGAGGGCCCGGCCGTAAATTTCAAACCTCCATGAGGAAAACAACATCTGCTCACCCTGCTGGGATGCGCGGCACGAGGGGAGAAGGAGGGAAAAGGCGCCCGGGGGTTATTTTTTATTTATTCCCAGGGAAAAATCCATCCCCAGCTCCTCCCGGCAAGGCTTCCCCTCTCCAGGAGGAGATGGAGAAGGGACAATTCTCACCGAAGGAAAAAGAATCCCCATTTTCCCAGTTTTATTCCCGTGAAAAGAGCAGGATTTAAAACCTAAACTCCCAGAGCACCTTTGCTGATGGGGCGTGAATTTACGAGGCTTCAAATAAAACCCGATAAAAGCCCCGATAAAAGCTGCCCGGGAGATTCCCGCATCCCTCGGGGGGGATGGAGAACCGGAGGCTGGGAAGAGGAAAAGCTCCCGCTGGCATCTCCCAGCGGAGCTCGCACATTCCCGGCGAAAACCGCGAATCCCCCGGCGGGGAGGTGCTGATGAGCATGAAATAAATTACGGTTAATTGGATCTAAACATGGCAGCGCCTTTGTTTCGTCGCTGCCGCCGCCAGCTGCCAGGTGTGGGGACAGCGGTGGCAGCCGCGGGGACACGGGAGCGGTGCCCGTTGTCACCGGGGCCTGGAATGTCCCTGCTCTGCAATGTCCCGTGGGGCAGGAGGTGGGTGTCTCGTTAAATCCCGTTTTCCCCCCTTCCATCGCCCCCTTTTCCTCGTATCCATCCGCTGCCAGCTCCAAACTTGGAGTAAAATTAAATTAAATTAAAAAAAAAAAAAAAGCTGCAAAGTTCCCCTGGAATAGGAACCGTAATGAGATCAGCTTAATTGAACGATTTTACGATGTCATCCTCGTTTCCTTTTTAATTAGGTCCTTCTTCCATAACAACACGGATCCCTGGGATTGTGAACTTCCAGGAGGGGTTCATTGAGGGCTGGGATTAGCAGGAGGTGCTGGAGCAGCTTTGGTGGAGGGAGAGATGCCTTGGGAAGCAAAATTCGGGTGGTTCTGGTGTTTGGGGTGGTGCCTTGGGAAGGCTGAGCTGGAACAGAGACTGCACAGAGCTGGAGAATAAGGCAGAGATTTATTGAAAGCCTTTAGGGTACACCTTGGGCAGGACAAGAGCCTGGCCAGGGATAAACCAAAGGGGGACCAAAAATGGACCCAAAATGGTCACAAAATGGACCCAAAATAGACACAAAATGGACAAACAGTCACCAGGTCTCACACTTTGATCAGTTTTGGTCCATTTGCACATTGGGGTTGAATTGTCCCATTCCAGCTCCAGGTTCTTCAGTCCCATCCTTGTTCCTCCCTTCAGCCACCCCTGTTTGTGCTTCTGGGCCTGGAAACTTGTCCCAGCTGTCCTTGGAGTGCAGCAGGACAAGGATTTGTTTTGTGTCCCTGCTGTGTGCAGAGCTGAGTGACCCTGAGTGTGAGCTCAGAGCTGCACCCTGGGCACCACAGAGCCTGGGATACAGCAAAGATAAAACTGAAACACAGCAAAGATCAAACTGAAGGCACCAGGGGATGGCAGGAGGAGGTGACACTGAGCCCTTTGTCCCTTCTGCTGGGTGCTGTCCCTTCCTCACCTCCACTGTGCTCCCGTTGGGAACTCAATGCACTCAGGAGCAGAAACAACCCGATAAAATCGAGATAAAACGGAAACCAGAAGAACAAAAATGAAAACGAAGAGGATAAAAGGTGAACTGAGAGAACCAGAGCCCAGGCTCTTCCCATGGGATCTGGGCGTGCCGGGAGCTTCCCGAACTCCTGAAAACTTGGGATTGGGGCAGGGCCAGCTCCGTGCCAGGCGTTTTCCCTGCCTTTTCCCTGCGATTTCCCGGCTCCCAGCAGGGATTTAGCAGCGGAGAGCACTCAGTGCATTAGCGGCGTCTTGCGCTCCTCGCACGCAGCCGGGCTGTAATTAATCATTTATACAGCTCTGGGACCCCCGGCAGCGATCGCGGGGAGTAATTAAACATCTCCAGCTCCTCTCCAGCTCCTCTCCCACCTCTCCAGTTCCTCTTCCTCGCCGCCTCAGCCCGGAGAAAGTTTTGACAAGGTGATCAATGAGGGCTGCGGGGCGGGGGGAGCGCCCAGGGCGGGGGGAATTAGAGCAGAAAAAAAGGGGCCTGGAAGGAGGCAGCCCGGCCTAATGGAGCAGCCGGGCGGGAGGAAAAAGGGAATAAAAAAAGGAATAAAAAGCCGGAACGCGGCCGCTGACCCCTGCCTGAGTGCAGGTGGAGCCGCTGAGGGAAACTGGGACCAGTTTCACCAGTGCTGGCCCCAAAGATGCTCCAGGGCATCCATCCATTCCTCCTGAATGCAGTTTGGAGCTGGAAAGAGGAAAGGAAACCGCCAAAAAAAGGGGAGAATTTGGAATTAAATTTGCTTCCCCAGCTGCCACGGGACGGGGCAGGAGGGAGTTTTGGGGTGCAAGGGCTCGGAGCCACGCAGGTGATCAAACCCAGGTGGGAAACGTTCGAAATCCTCAGCTCCGACCCAAAAATTCCTCAGTAAAATCCCGTGGAGAGGGAAAGAGAGGGAAAAAAAATAAATAAAAAAATTCCTCGGTCCTTAAAAATGCAAATAACATGGGCTGCTGAATGTCCTTGTTTGTCGGTAATTGCAAAATTCTTCGACTCAATCAGCCAAAGATAAACTGTGTTATTTAGGAGCAATTTGAAGGCAGACGGATGGAAAACAATGGGCCGGATTGGGCTCAGGAATGACGCCAGGATCCCGGCGGGATCAGCTGGGCCCTGCGGGATTCCCAGCCCTTGGAGGGAGAGCTCAGCAGCACCGGGAATTGCACCCAAAGGCAGCGCCCCGGGGATGCCCCGGCCCGCAGGGAGGAATCTCCCGCCGGAGATTCCCGGTTGGATCATGGAGCCCAAATCCTTGGTCCTGCACAGCCAACCCCAAAAATCCCACCCTGAGCATTCCCTGGGGAGCCTGCTCCAATGGGAATGCTCTATAGAATCCCCAAATTTCTTCTTTCAGCACGCTCCTGGTGGAGGCAGAGCCTGGATGTTCCCTCTTCCATGAATGCTTCTCCTTTCCTGGTTGCTCACATTTTCCAGTCCACTTTTCCTTCCCTGGATTCTCTCTCCCTTCCCTGGATTCTCTCTCCCTTCCCTGGATGTTCTCTTCTCCCTGGATGTTCTCTTTCCCCTGGGTTCTCACCTTTTCCAGGCTCCTTTCCCTTCCCTGGATTCTCTCCCTTCCTTGGATGTTCTTCCTTCCGTGGGTGCTCATCCTTTTCCTGAATTCTCTTCCTTCCTTGGAGGTTGTTCAGGGGTGGTCTCCCTTCCCTGGATCTTCTCCCTTCCCTGGATCTTTTCCCTTCCCTGGGTCCCCATCCTCCCCTGGATCCTCTCCCTCCCATTTGCTCTCCTTTCTCCACCAAACCCACCCCAACCGCTCCAAACTCCATCAATTCCACCCCAAGCCCTCTCCCAGCCCTTCCAGGTTCTCTCCTGAGAGCTGGGAGGCTGCAGGAACCCACAATAACTCCCAACACTCCGGTAATTATTTCCCAACCATCGCAATTCCCTTTTCCGTGCAGACCTACAAGGATGTAAACACGATTCCCTTTAAACGCATGCTTCCCGGCCATCCATCACCTCATCCAGACTTCATTATGCTCCACTCTCGGCGTTATAAATTACATTTTAATGATAAATTACGCACTCCCAATGCCAGCCGCGGCCTCCCGCAGCCGGCAAAAACAATAATAGATTTGTAGGAAGTGAAAATGGGAAAATGCATATTTATGAGGTTGGACGGTTTGGGGGGGAAAAAAGGCAATTGTGTTCTGAAATATTTGGATTTATGGGTTATTTCTTGTTTTTAAAAGGCCTCTGTGTTTTGTCGCGCTCAAAACGCCGAGTCATTCCAGGGAAGAAGGGTGGGAATTGCTCCCGGGGGTCCTTTGGGATATAAATTGTGCTGGGACAAAGCCTTGATGGGCTGAGAAAATTCCGGGGGAATGTTTCAGCATCCTGGGATGGCGGTGGCTGCTGGATGGGGTTGGAGCCGGGATGTGGGGTCGGGAAAATGTCCAGGATTCAGGGAATGATGGGGGTGGGATGGGGGATATAAAAAAGGGGATAAAAAGGGAGGATGGGATGGGATGGGATGGGATGGGATGGGATGGAATGATAAAATGATGGGGGATGGGGATGAGGTGGGATGAGGTGCAGGGTAAAAAAAGGGGATTAAAAGAGGGGATGGGATGGGATGGGATCCAAAGGGGGATGTGATGAGGGATGAGGTGTGGAGATATTTTGGGATATGATGGGGGAATATGATGGGATGCCACATGGGATGAGGTGCAGGTGTGGGATGCGATGAGACTGATGGGGGGATTCCATGGGGGCGTGCAAAGAGGGGATTTATGGGGGGTGAGATGGGGAGGATGGGGATGGAATNAAACGGCATCCACAGGGCAGAGGGGGCTGACCAGGGGGACACATCCATGGCTGGGCAGGGGACACGGGGAGGGGACACTGCTGCCAGCTGTGTCTGGGCAGTGCCACCCATGTCCCCTGGCAGTGCCAGCCGTGTCCCCTGGCAGTGCCAGCCGTGTCTGGGCAGTGCCAGCTGTGTCCCCTGGCAGTGCCAGCTGTGTCCCCTGGCAGTGCCAGCCATGTCCCCTGGCAGTGCCAGCCGTGTCTGGGCAGTGCCAGCTGTGTCCCCGGGCAGTGCCAGCCTTGTCCCCTGGCAGTGCCAGCTCTGTCCCCTGGCAGTGCCAGCTCTGTCCCCTGGCAGTGCCCGGGGCAGGGGGGGCCCGGTGCTCGGTGCTCAGGGCTCGGGGGTCTCTCCCTCCCCGCGCTCCGGCGCTTTTGTTGCACATCCATTACCGGAGCGGCTTTTGCCTGGCGCGGGAATGGCCTCCCTGGCCTGCAGCAAATGGCTTTTTCAAGGTGAACGTCAGCTTTCCGCCAGAGCCGGAGCTTTTGGGAGCTTTGCAAAAAGCGCCTTTCGCTCGGCTGGGCTGCGGTCCCTCGGTGCGATCAGAGCCCCGCGGGGCAAAACCCCGGCAGGAGGAGGGGGAAAGGGGGAAAAACACAGAGAGGGGAAGGAGAGGAGAGGGGCAGGAGCAGGGAAGGTCCCGAGGGTGAGTCCATGGGGGTGTCCCACATGTGGAGCTGTGCGGGGAGGTCGTGCAGGATCCTGGCTCCAGGGAGGAGGTTTTTGGGAGTTGGGAGGGAGTGGAATCACTCCTGGGGGAGCTGAGTCACTTCTAGGGCTGTCCCCAGGCCCTAGGGAAGTCCTAGGGGACAGCCAGGGGACAATGAGGCCAAGGACAGCCCAGAGACTGCTCCATTCCCAGCGCTCGGGGTGAGAACGAGATCAAAAGGGCAGCGAGAGCAGGAGGGAGGGAAAACTGGGAGGAGGAAAGGCTGAGGGAGGGAAGGCTGGAAGGGAGGGAGGGGAGGAACAGGGGAAAGGCTGGAAGGGAGAAAGGGCTGGAAAGGAGGAAGGGCTGAAGGAAAAAGGGCTGGAAGGGAGGAAGGGCTGGAAAGGGGGAAAGGCTGCAGGGAGGAAGGGCCGGCATTAGCGGTGCCGGTGACATCGGTGCCGCTCTCCCGGTCCCCTCTGGGCAGCGGCCCCATCCCGTTCCCGTCTCCCGGGAGCTGACCCGGCCCTTTCTGCATGAGCGGCCCCGGGGCTCACGCACAAGTGCCCAATTCTGCCCTGCATGACCACCCAGGCGATGCCATCCCTGCCTTCCCAGCCCCTCGCTGTGCCCNNCCCCCCGCCGGGGGGGGGGGGGGGGGGGGGGTTGGCACCCAGGGGGGCCCGGCTGCACCTCGGATCCGGCCCTGGGAGCTTCCTTAGAGGCTTCACCTCCGAATTCCAGGCAAAATTCCAGAATTTTTGGGATTCTGGGATACTGGGAAGGGATAAAGGCGGTGCTGGGGGAGGGAAGGGCTGGGGGGAGCCGGTATTTCTGCAGGAGGTGCAGAACTGGGATGAGGGAGCCAAATTCCCTGGGACTGCCTGGGATGGGGTCTGTGAGCCCCTCGGGGACTGGGGTGGCCCAGAGCCCAGCCAGGCTGTTCCCTGTGGGATTTAGAGAGGATGAGCTGAAATCCGGGATGGGAGCAGCGATGGGAGCTGGGATCCAGCGCCAGCACCGGGCAGGGGGGGTTTTACTGGAATCATCAGACTTGGAGGGGCAGAGTCCTGAGCAAAACCAGCAAGGACCATGAAGGTACCGGGCTGGGCACCGGGGCTGGCTCTGATGGCAGCAAATGATGTCCTGCAGGCAGGAAAAATCCCCAAATCCAGCAGGAATCCTCTGCACCACTGCAGCCCCCAACCACGCTCCGTTTGGGACTGGAGGCACCTGGGGACGCGCCGAGCCCGGGATGACCCTTCCCCCCTTTCTCCCAGCCCTGACACTCCGCATTCCTTGGATTTTTGGGAAGCAGGAGGTGAGATCTGCCTCTCCTCCTCCTTCTCCTGTGCCGCCCAGCCAGCGCCGGGGCACGGGAAGCTGTTCCCGGCTATTTTTGGGATGGCTCCTTGTGTTGGCAAGGGAAAAAAACCCGCAAGGAGCGGGTCCATCTGGATGTCTGGCTGTGTCCCCAGGGTGCCACCAGCCCCTTGGCACTGCTTGTCACAAGCGGGGTGGGAGAGGTGACACAAGGATGGAGATGGCAGTGCCGGGAGCGGTGGGCTCAGCATCCCAGCATCATCCCAGCATCATCCCAGCATCATCCCGGCATTCATCCAGCACCACCCCGGCCTCCCAGGCAGGACCCCCGGCCTCTCCCGAGCCGGGTGAAGCGGCAGCACCTGGCTGCTATATTTAGGAGGAATGTAGGGCAGGCTGGAGCATCCCAGGCCATCCCTTCCCGCACGGAGCGCGGCATGTGAGGGCTGGGCGGGCGCAGGGGGGCCCGAGGGGGCTGCAGCCCGTCCGTGTGAGCCGGCACGCTCCGCTCCGGCCAGCTGGCCCAGGCCTCCGAGGGTCCTTCCCAAGGATTTTTTCCCCGTGGATGAGGGGTAACGAGGCTGCGATGAGCCCCAGCTCTGCAGGGACGCGCGGTGCCCCCACCCCGCTGTTCCTCATTCCTGCTCCAGGGTTTTTTATCCGGCTGGAAGCGCCTCCAGCTCGGTCACGCTGATCTCCTCTCGACAGAGGCCTTTGTTCTGCTGCTCGGGAGATGTTTAATTCCCGTTGTTGTCATTAGCATAGGAGTACAAAGAAAGGTGAAGGGAGAGAAATCGCTCTTTTCCCCCGACTCCCCGGGTCTCTGCAGCGCGGAGAGCGGAGCGGGAGGCAGGAGGGAGGTGCCAGCCCAGGGTCGGGAAGGATTTGGCTCCCGGGAGAGTCCTGGGGAGGGAGGAATCCCAGCTCAGCCAGGGAGCAGGAGGTGCCACCCTGCCGGCCTCAGTCCTGAGGGCTCCACATGGGCACACGGCCCGTGCTGGGCACGGTGGGAGCCCTTGGCTGCATCCCAGCAGATCCCACATCTCTGGGAAGATGCTCCAGCCTTGTCTGCATCCCTGTATCCATCCCCATCCCTGTGCCCATCCCATTACCTGTGCGCATCCCCATTCCCTGTGCCCACTCCATTCCCTGTGCTCACCCCCAGAATCTCCCCTGGCTCTCCATTCCCATGGTTTTCCATGTTTTTTGGCTGGGGTGAAGCCCATCACCCCCAGCTTCCCTCAGTGCTGGCCTTTGCCCGGATGTCCCCGGCCCCTGTCCCGGCCGTGCCCATTCCCGATGCTCCTCTCCCTCATCCCAGGAAACCTCCCTGCCCTCGTCTCCCCCTCATCCCTGGATGTGTCACCTCCGCGGTGGCCGTGATCCGGTGTCCCCACGGGATTTTCTCCACCACAGGGTCCCTGTGCCCCTGGGCTCACTCTGGGGGAATTCCAGGGGTTTGGAATATCCCGGACATTGTGTGGGGCAGCCCCGAGGCCACCACGCCCTGCTGATTTCTGGGCTGTTCCCATGGAAGGAGAGGAAACGGCACCGCCGGGGAGCCGAGCTGGGATTTTTTTTATTTCATTTTAATTTTTTTGGGAGCTTCTGGCTTGTGCAAAGAGCTCCATCCATGAAATTCCAGCGAAGGATTTCCCCCCTCCTGCCGCCCTCCACCTCTGCGGGGCCCGGCCGGGGCGGAGTGGCCGCCGCAGATGGAGCCGATTGGGGCATTAAATTTAAAGAGCTGATTAAGTGCAATGAAAACCGTGTCAGCTCCTTGTCAGCGAGGAGAATGCGCCAGGGCTGCGGATTAGAGGCTGAGTGACGGCCGGGGATGGCAGGCAGACAGCCCATCCATCAGCCGGGGGGATCAGAGGGAAGCGTTCCCCATCCTGGCATTCCTGGATGCTCCCTGGGCTCTGTCCCCCCAGCTTGTCACAGCCACGGTGCCACCGAGCTGATGGAAAAGCCAGAGGTTCTCCAAAGGGTCATCCCTGCTGCTTGCTGACCCCCTGAGCCCAAAAATGCCCCCCAAAAATCCCTTTATGGGATTCGCCTGCCCGTGCTCCCCCAGTCCCTGAGCCACAGAGATGAGGGGACAAAAGTGACAATGGAGGCACGTGGTGACAGGGAAAGCCCGGGTGAGGTGGATCCGCAGCATTCCCATCTCTCCACATTGCCATCTCTCCACCTGGGTGCTCCTTCCCTCGCTGCCTTCAACCCCAGATTTATCCCAGATTCCCTGGGAAGGCTCCAAGGACGCCCCAACATTCCCCGAGCCCAAGCAGACGAGCCGGGGCTGGATTTGGTTGCAAACACGCCGGGCTCGGCCCACGCCCAGCTCTCCCCTCCAATCCAGGGGCTCATCCAGAGCCTCCCGCTGGCGGCTGCAGCTCCCTCGCTCCTGGCAGCGCTCCTGGATCCTCAGCACTTCACACCCTCCCTGCCCGCCCCTGGAATTCTCGCCTGGCTCCGAGGCGGGAGCCGGGAAAACGGGGCTGGGTGTGGGGTTCAGCACCGCCCTCCCACCCGTGCCATGCGCTGGATCCAGCCTGGAAATGCAGATTCCCAGAGCCTGCAGCTTTTCTCCTGCCTCCTTCCCCTCCTGGAACATCAGGAGAAGCAGAGGTTGGGATGATGGATCTGCTCCTCGTGGCCGGAGCGAGCTGGGCCAGCAGCCCCTGGGGCTGACCTGGGGTATAAATCCAGGTATAAATAAATCTCAAAAACTCTCCTCTGTTCTTCTGCAGCCCTTTCCCCTCTCTTTCCCCTGGTTAATTAATTTAATGGCTTTATGATTGCGGAGGGATTAGCTGGGAGCTATAGGATCTATATATAGAGGTATAGAGGGGGCTATAGATAGCGCAGGGAAGTGAGAACAGCCCCCACTCCCCTGGAATTGGGGAGTTTGGGAGCGGAGGGGAGGCCGTGGATGGAGCTCCTGGATGAGGCCGGCTCACAGCAGAGCCCAGGAGATGCTGGCTGGGATTTAGGAAGGCTGGAAGGTGAGTGAGGGGATCCCAGAGGAATCGGGGCTGAGGGAGGGGACAGCAGCGTGTCCTGCCCTGGGGGGACAGGGACAGGGGGATCACAGCTGGTTCTGCCACTGCCTGGGGCTCCTCTGGCTGTGCCGCGGAGCCTGCAGGGTCCTGGGAGAGCTGGAAAAGCTCTGGCTCCACCCCACCGGGGCTGTGGCACCGCTGTCACCACCCCCACGTGTCGCCTTTGTGATACTTGTCCCCTCTCTCTCACCTGGGGGACCCCATAAAGGGACTTTGGGGGCGTTTTTGGGCTCGGGGGGATAAGAGAGGAGCAGGGATGAGGCTGGAGTGGTTGAACCCCTTTGGAAGACCCCTGGCTCTTCCCTCTTTCCCTCCATGCTCCCAGCCCTGCCCTGTGTCACCGTGGCTGTGACAAAGCCCGTCCCCCCCCGCGGCTGGCAGCCAGCGCTGATCCCTCTGTGCCGGGGCTGTCACCGCTCCCTGGCAGCTCCCTTTGTGCAGGGAACAAAGCCAGGTCCCCAGGGAGCACAGGTCCATGGCAGGACCGACAGCTGTCACCCAGGGGACATCCAGGAGTGGCTGCTGGCCTCTTCCCACAGTGACAGGGACAGGGGACAGGTGGGGCTGGGCCCCCCCAGCTCGTGACAGCGCCGTGGGCTGAGGCTGGTCTGGGGTGAAGCTCCTGTGCTGGTGTTTGATCCCTTTGGAGAACTGTGGCTCATCCCAGGGATGTCCCCAAGGGACACCTTTGTCCTGGTGTCACCCACAAGCTGGTGGCTCTTTCCTCTTTGTTTCCCAAGAGTTTGCACGCCTGGGGTTCAGGGAGATGAGGATGATCTGATGTCCCTGCACTGTTTAATCCCCTCGGAGCACTGTGGCTCATCCCAGGGATGTCCCCAAGGGACACCTTTGTCCTGGTGTCACCCACAAGCTGGTGGCTCTTTCCTCTTTCGTTCCCAAGAACTTGCACCCCTGGGGTTCAGGGAGATGAGGATGATCTGATGTCCCTGCACTGTTTAATCCCCTCGGAGCACTGTGGCTCATCCCAGGGTTGTCCCTCATCCATGTGGGATTGGGACACCTTGTCCATGTCACCCATAAGCTGGTGGCTCTTTCCTTCCTGCCTTCCAAGAACTGGGATCTCTGGGTGGAGGGGATTTGGGGGCTGATGGTGGAAATTTGGGGTGATGATCCTGCTCTGGCATTGAGTCCCCTTGGATCATCCCACGGATGAGGGGACAGAGGGACACCTTGTCCTGGTGTCACCCACAAGCTGGTGGTGCTTTCCCTGCTGCTTCCCAAGGATTTCCATTCCCGGGGGCCGCACTGGGACGGGCGGGAGGTGCGGGGGCCGCCCCGGCCGTGCCCGCAC
>WEIU01003313.1:226433-248603 GCA_013389925.1 Aegithalos caudatus
GCCAGGATGGCATCCAGCAGAAGGACACGGACAATTTACTGGGATATTGCAGGCTTTATAACTCGCTTTTTGGGAATTTAGGAAATAAGAGTGGAAAAACAAACTCCAGGGCTGGGAGTGAAGGGAGGAGTGGCGGGTGGGATTTGGGTGAAGATTAGGAAGAGGTGAATATTCCTGGGGGAAGAGAAGGGAAGGGGAAAAAAGAAAAGGAAATTAAAGAGAATGGAAGGAACGGGGGGAAGGAAAGAAATGAAGAGGAATGGATGGAATAGGGGGAAAAGGAAAGAAGGGGGAAAACAGGAAAGGAAGGGGGGAAAAGGAAGGGAAGGGGAAAAAAAGAAGGGAAGAGAAAGGGGGAAAAAAGAAGGGAAGGGGAAAAAAGGAAGAAGGGAAGGGTGTGGTGGAGCAGCTCCAGCGCTGTTTTGGTGCTGGGAGCGCAGCTGGAATTTCCCAGCCCAAGGATCTCCAAAGCCCCGTCGGGAGAAACCATCCCGCCGGGAAGGGACAGGGAATTTGTCTGGCTGCCAGCTCGTGCTTGTCGCTCCCGCACGCCAGCTTGTGCTGCTAATTGTCTGTTAATTGTAATGGAGCTGTAGTCAGGGGTGCTTTAATTAGCGCCGTGCCTCATCCAGGGAGCGGCTCAGCGGAGCGGGGTGTGCAGCACTCAGGGGTGGAGATGGGATCCTGCGGGGAGGAACTGGCATTCCTCGGGGACGGAAAGGGCAAGGAATTCTCAGGGAAAAGAGTTAGAATGAGCAAGGGGAAGAGGGAAAAGCATTGGAGTGAGCAAGGGGAAGAGGAAAAAGCATTGGAATAAGCTAGGGGAAGGGAGGGTCTTCTGCTGGATTTCTGGAGAGGCCTCAGCCATGGACAGGGTTAATCCTGGGGTTGCTGTGGGATGCTGATCCCATTCCCAAAATGATGGGAACAGGGGAGGAACCCGAGGGGATCCCTTTGCTCTGCTCAGCTCCACGGAGCTGCCTGGCAGCCTGGAATTTATTGGGTTTTTATCCTGAGTGCCCTTGGAATTGCCTTGCTCTGCGCCGAGCCCATCCCAGCGTTTTCCCTCCATTTTCCATTTCCATGAAATGCCGTGTTTATAAATCAGGCTTCCACCCCTCCCATTCATCTTCTCCCTCCCTCCGTGCCGTGCTGGGTTATTCCTGACTCGTGGAATGTGGGATTGATGTCTGTGGTGAGCCTTGGGAGAGCCAAAATCCTCCTGAACTGGAGTGGGGCAATCCCAGCTGGCAGCATTTTCCCTGGGATGCTCCAGCCTTGACCTTGGGACATCCAGCAGTGTCAGAACAGCACAAAAAAATCCCCAGATCCCACTTCCCTCAAAATCCCACTTTCGCCTTTTCTTCCTTCCTCAATTTCCACCCCAAATAATGGGAATGGAGAACTTGAACTTCTTCATCCAAAGTTTTTCCAGCCCTGAATGGCTCCTTCCCCCAAAATCCTCCTTTCACATTTTCCCCTCCACAGTTCCCACCCTAAATAATAGGAATAGAGAAGCTGATCCACCTTTTCTGAACTTTTCCCACCCTGGATGGCTCCTTTCCCCAAAGCCCACTTTGACCCTTTCTCCATCGCAATTTCCACCCCAAACAGTGGGAATGGAGAGGCTGATCCACCTTATCCAAAGTTTTTCCATCCCAAATGACTCCTTTCCTGAAAATCGTGCTTTCACCTTTTTCCTCCACAATTTCCACACAAATATTGGGAATGGAGGGGCTGAACCTCTTCATCCAAAGCTTTTACAGCCCAAATATCAGGAATGGAGAGGCTGCTCCACCTTATTGGAAGTTTTTCCAGCCTGAATTCTTCCCGCTGGCAGCTCACAGGGTGCTCTGAACTCCCCTCTCTCATCCAAGACCTCTCAATATCCCAAAATCGGAGCCTCCACGGGATCTGGGATCTTTGGCAGGAGCTGGGGATGGCCAGACCCA
This sequence comes from Aegithalos caudatus, assembly GCA_013389925.1. NCBI lineage: Eukaryota > Metazoa > Chordata > Aves > Passeriformes > Aegithalidae > Aegithalos > Aegithalos caudatus. The sequence goes on from WEIU01003313.1 coordinate 228,386, forward strand.
TGCAGGAGAGTCTCTGCCAGCATCCCCAAAAACAGTTGTCAGGGCTGCTTTGTGCTTCCTTGCTTTTTCCCACCGATAAAACTCCCACTGCAATTATCCCATTTTTTATCTTTACGGCCTTGGCCGCTGTGGGAGATATTGGATCCATATCGGAGCGAGAGAGGACATGAAAAAAGCTCCTAAAAGCAGAGAGGAGATCAGTCACGCTGAAATACAGGGCTTTGATTAAGCATCTGCAGGTAACCCAGGAGGGATTTATGGCCCTTAAAATGTGTTTAACCCGGAGCCGGGAGCTGGATCCTATGGAGAGCCCGGGATTGGTGGCATGGAGAGCGGGGATGCCCCAGGGAACCCCCCCAAAAAATCCTCACAGCATCAGGGTTGTGGTTCTGGGAGGGTGAGAAGGGATTTGGTTGTGCTGGGATGGAAGGAGGTGACAACAAGCAAAGAGGGAGAATTCCAGGAGCTGGGATTGAATTCCTGGAAGTCCCTCTGAGGGCAGGATCCATGTCCTGTGGCTGTGGGGATGCTGTCACCCCTCTGAGCCCACCTCGGTGCATTTTGGGGTGCCCAGGGTGGTTTTAGGGCTGATTACAGCCCCTCTCTTGCTGCTATTTCTGGAACTTTCAGTGTCCCTTTTCCAAAGGGGACATTTATCCCGGGGATGTTTTATGCTCCTCATCCATTCCTTGTGCTGATCCAGGTGTTTGCCATCCTGCAGGAGAAGCCGCTGTGCTGGGGTTATGATGTGTATTAAAATCAAAAAAAATAAAAGTCAATAGGAAAGGGCCAGCGGGGATGGCAGAGCCCATCCATCACCACAGCCCAGGATTATCCTGGGAAAAGGACCCTGGAGCTGCATCCTGCTGGGAAGGGGGGGTTTGGTCACCCCCTGGCCACTCTGGCCATTTGTCACCTGGCCGAGGGGGTGGCAGCAGGGCTGGGGTGAGGAGACAGAGATTTATGGGAAGGATGGAAACAGCCTTGGGAGGGACACGGGAGGGGAGGATGGAGATTTGGGATTGGAGGGACACGGAGAAGCTCCCATCCCACTGCAGTCCTGCCACTCTGGGCAGGGTCTGTGGGGCAGTGTGGGGCATGGGATTCCTGGATATTGGTGGATACTTGTAGATATTGATGGAAAATTGTGGGTATTGATTGATATCAATGGATGTCAAATATCAGTGGATATTGATGGATATCAATGGATATAGATGGATATCAATAGATGTTGATGAATATTGATGGAGGTTGATAAATTTCAATGGATATGGATGGATATGGATGGATATGGATGGATATGGATGGATATGGATGGATATGGATGGATATGGATGGATGGAGGCCCCTGGGTGCTGAGGGTGGGGGGCTGCTGGCTCCGCTCCTGGGTGCCCAGGGAGGGGGATTCAAGAATTTCCCGGAATTATCCAGCATTGCCAGAGCTCTGATGCCATTTGGGATGTCCCCCAGAGCTTGGTGGCTCTGACTTTGTCACTCCCCTCCTGTTTTTAGGGAGTTTTGGGGTCTTTGCTTTGTTTGCCGCCCCCGTGTTAGGGTGAGCAGGAAGGGAGGATGAGGAAAATCAGCCGGGATTGTCCTCGAGTGGCGCTGGCACCTCTGGTTTATCCCAAATCCCACCCCGGAGAGCCTGGAATGTACATTCCTGGTGGGGAAAGAGCCACCCCTGCGGCGCTCCGGGGGTGGGGACTGTCACTTAACAGCGCCTAATGAGCACTTCCAGCGTTATGGAAATTCGCTCTTCACTCTTCACCCCGAGGAAAACGAGCAGGAGCGGGGAGCCTTTATTTTATTTTTGTCCTTTTTTTTCCCTTTAATCTCGCCACGGATCGCTCTTTTCTTTTCTCCTCTCTGCTCCCTTTCATTTAACAATAAAGCGGGCGGGGAGATCACAATTCCAGCGGGGACCTGCACATCCCAGAGGCAGGCACCGCCTGGATACCTGAGACCTCCCCTTGCCTCGGTCCCGATCCTCCAAATCCCTCCCCAAACCCCTCAGCACCTGGGCACGAGCATCAGGAAAGGCTGGAGAAGCTCCTGAACCCTCCAGGAAAAATCCTGTCCCATCCCTGGAAGTGCCCAAGGCCGGGTTGGAGCAATCTGGGATAGCGGGAGGAGAAACCAGATGGGTTTTAAGGCTCCTCCCAACCCAAAATTATCCCTGAAGAGCCCCCAAATCCCACCCTGTTGATCTGAGCACGCACGTGCTGGATCAACCCCTTGGAAAAACACTCGGCTTCGTGCACATCCGCCTCCTGGAAGTACTTTTAGCTCCTTCCCTTTGTGATTATTCCCGGGATGAGCAGGCAGCTCGAAGACCTGGGAGGAAATGTGTCAGTCACAGAATGATTTCCTTGAGATTTTTTTTTTTCTCCCCCCTCTCTCTTTCAAATGAAAGTTGGCTAATGGCTCGTTGCGAAAAAAATAATTGCCACTGATTTCTCCAAATTGCACAAAATGTATTAATGACGCGCTTTTTTTTTTTAATTTTATTTTTTTTTTCCCCGAGACAGAAATAACGCAATTTGCATTTAAATGCGCCCGATCTTTGCAAACTCTGCTCGGTGTTTTCTTGCAGCCACACAAAAATAACGGAGCGGTTTCAGGAGCAGGTGCCCGGGGTGGGGACAGCGGGTGGCTTCAGCCTGAGGCTGTGGCACTGCCAGCCCCGGTGGCACCGGGAGTTGGAATTCCAGCAGGAATTCACATGGGAATATCCAAACATATTCCCTAGAAAGGAAGTGGAGCTGGTTGCTCTTAATTAATAACTTTACCCTTCATTTTATTACTGCCTCGTTTAGCCAGACCCCACAGGGAAGGGTAAAAACACAGATTTATGGAGTAGGACACGAATCCCCTGGGATAGGGAAGCTCCGGGAATGGGGTGAGGCTTATATACCCCCATAACGTGGGGTGAGGATTTTGGGGAGTCCTCTGCTGCTTTTTGGTATCTGTGGGTGAGAAAATGAAGGGGTTTGGGGTCATCAGGCCCCTTTCCTGCCTTTCTATCCCACTGAATCCCACAGGAGGGATGATGTGGGGGAATTTGGGATCATCCTCTGCCCATCTACTCCTCCATCACTGCCGTGGTTTAATTCCTCATCAAGCAGAAAATCGCTGGGTTTTAGGAGATCAGGACAGGCTCAGAACTGTGGAAATTGGGCTTTTCCCTGGATTTGGCAGGGCTGAGGAGCTGAGAGCAGAATTCCCTCCCGGTGGTTTCGGTGGGGAATGAAGAGGAGCCGAGGCGTGAAGATGAATCCTGCTCTGATCTTCCTCTTCCCCAGGATCGCCCCCAGCTCCTCATCTAGGGAAACTGAGGCACGGGCCAGTGGGGAGGATTTGGGGGTTCGAGGGAAGATTTCTCGGGGGTTCGGGGCCTCCCTGACCCCTTGGGTTCCTCCCTTCCACCCCTTCTTGTGGGATAAATGCTTTTATATGGAGAAGGGAAATATTTCCTGTATCCATGGAACGATAACCGGGTTTCTCCCCTCTCTGGGGTCACTTTGTGCCCCGGTGCTCCCACAGCGGGCGGAACCCTTCCTGAGGGCCGATTTCCCAGGAATTCACGGCTCTGCTGCAAAAAGGAAAACCGGGAAGGAGAAATCCCAGGCGGGCCAGGAGGGGGATTTGCCTGGGTGGGAGTTTGGGACCCCCTTCCCCTTCCATCCAGGCGGGTTTCCAGGGATCTGTTACATCCCAGAAGGAGCAGTTTGGGGGTGCGGGAGGCTGGGAAGTGCTGGGAATTCCGGCTGCATCCCCGGCACGGTTGCTCTGCCCTCAGGGGTTTCATTTTGTGTTTTATGCGCGGCTCCCTCGGCTCCTCCGACCCCATAAAAAGCAAACGGCTGCCCTAAAAGCTAAAAGGAGGAGGAAAAGCATTCCTTGGTTTATTCCCTGCCTGGATCTTTCCAACAGCTTTTTCTCTTCTCCCTCCCCCTCCTCCTCCTTCTCCCGGAGTTGCAAAACCTACGAAGAGGCAAAAAAGAAATTTAAAAAAAGAAATTTGCCTCTTGGAGTTGGTTTTGGGATCATTCCAGAGGTTCCCAACGTCCTGTGCCACATTCTGGGGTCAGGGCTCATCCCGGGTGTTCCCACTCCTCGGAGGGGACAGGAGGCTCAGGATGCCCCAATCCATGAGATGTTTCTGTGGTGTGCACGATATTCCCTGCAAAGAGGGTCAGGATGCAATTCCAGGGTTTTTTTTTTGGTTTTTTTTGGAGGCCCCGTGCCCTCGGCGTGTCCCCAGCGAGGCCGTGGCAGGGGGGGACAGCTCCAGCTTCTCTCTCCTCCCCAAGTTCTCCCTCCCTTCTCTCCCCTTGTGTTTTCCTTGCAAACAGCCTCGCCTTTGAAATTCAAATGTTGCCGTGCCCCTTTCCTCACCCTCGGCAGGAATATCTCCCTTTTCATCTGAAAATAATTAACAAATGAACAAAACTCCTGTGTGAAATTAAAATTCATGCCCAGAGGTGACCTTTGAAACCCAGCACTGCTGCTGGCTTGGGTTGGGTTTTTATATTTTCTCTTCTCCCTCCTTTTTTTCTTTTCTCACGCTCTCCTCAACTCCAGAGGGTTCCTTTCCACCTCCTTTTCCCCTCTCATTTTTTTTCCTTTCTTTTTAAATTACGATAAATTGCATTCCTCCAGGGATTCTCTGCCTCCCACAGCCGCAGCCTTTCCAGTCCTGGATGTCCCCAGTCCAAAACCTTCCCCTGGAGAGGGAGCCGGGTGGGATTTCTCTGGGATCAGTGAGGTCAGGAAATCCCCACCAGCCCCGGGGCCGGGCTCCATCTGCCCGCTTGGCAGCCGGACACGGGCTCGGGGTCAGCAGCCGCGGGAGGATAATTGCTTGTAATTAATTACAAAGAGATCGGCGGCCCCGCCCTGAGCAGGGAACTTCCCCTGGGATCGCCTTGGGGATGGAGATGTCTCATCCCTGCTCGGTTGGTGCTCGGGGATTCGCTTTGGGATCCTCTGGCCTGCTGGGATGGAGATTTCCTGTATCTCCCCCCATGGAGAATCCCACCCCGAAGGGGTTTCCTCCTGGAAGAGGGAGGAAATGTTGGGCTGGGAACGGTTCCAGGAGCAGCCTGGGCTGGCTGAGCCAGGGGAATCCTGGCTCCTTTTGGTGTGGGCTTGCTTTGAATTCCAGCTGGGATGGATGGAGGGAGGAATGGATGGAGGGAGGGATGGATGCAGTGATGGAGGGATGGATGGATGCAGTGATGGAGGGATGGATGGATGCAGGGATGGATGGAGGGAGGGATGGATGGAGTGATGGAGGGATGGATGGAGGGATGGAGGAATGGATATATGGGACACCCCAGTACCAAGGGTGGGGTGTGAGGAGCAGCAAAGACAGGAAAGCTGGGCCATGATGAAGAGGAAAAGGGCAGAAAAGAGCCAGGATATGAGCTGGAAAAGGTCCTTCCCATCATGGAACCAGCCCTGCTGGCCTTGCCCTGGCATCCAGGTGCATCCCAGCACAGGCACCATTCCAGGATTGCTCCCTGAGGATGCTCCTTTGGGGCTGGGTGAGGATTCTCCTCCCACAGGATCTTGTGGATTCCACCTCCTGTCCTTCATCCCTGGCTCTGGGGAGCAGGGAGGGAGCAGGGAAGGAGTGGGGATGGAGCAGGGAGAGAGCAGGGATGGAGCAGGGATGGAGCAGGGGTGGATTTAGGGATGGATTTAGGGAAGGAGCAAGGATGGAGCAGGGAGAGAGCAGGGCTGGATTTAGGGAAGGAGCAGACCCCCGGCCCCCCCGCGGAGGCACAGCCGGCTCTGTAATTAAGCCAAGTGGGAAAGGTTGCCATGGCACCAACAGCAAAGAACCGGAGCTGCACCTTTATGGCTGCTCCGGAGCCCGCGGGCGTTCCCGGCCCCTCTGCCCGGGGCGCCGGGAGCCCCTGGGGCACGGGGGACCCCGAGACAGCCCCGGGGCCCTGCCCGTGTCGGGGCAGAAGCTCCGGGATGTACAGCCCCGGGGCTGTGCCGTGTGTGATCCGCCGGGATCTGGGGATGTCCCAGAGGGATCCATCCCACTTTTCCCTCTGTGCCCCGTGTCCCTGTCTGTGCCCGCTGGGTGCAGGCGGCTCCTGGGGGTTCTTCTGTGGAGCCGAGACTTGGGGGGCTCCCCCAGCACCCCAAACCTGCCCCCACATCCCTGATGGAGGTGGCTCCATCGCATCCCGTTGTCCTGGCAACGGGCGAGGATGCTGCAGAGCCAGGCCTGACCGGTCCCCCTCCAGCTCCGGGACTGTACCCCCGGCTCTGGGGATGTCCCCGTCCGGCTCCGGGACTGTTCCCTCCGGCTCCGGACTGTCCCCCCTGGCTCCGGGAATGTCCCTCCTGCACTGGGAATGTCCCCCCACCCCGCTCCTGGATCTTTCCCGCTGCTTTTCCCAGCCAGGCTGCGAGGGAAAGCCGGGATGTGTGACTGTCCCCTCCCATAGGGGACAGGGGTGTTTGGTGGCATCGCTGTCCCTTTGTTCTGCCCAGCCAGAGGCAGTGACGAGCAGGACAGGTCTCAGCCATTCCCATGCCAGGGGTTTATTTTCTCTCCCTCTGTCCCACATTCCGAGCCGTTCCTTGCCCTTTCTCTGGCCTTGCTCTCCTGTTGTGTTTCTGCCGCGACAAAAATAGCCCGAGAGGTGCTAAAATAGAATTAAGGATATGTAAATGCTGTTTGTGCTCGCCCTGTTGCCTCCTTCTTTTCAGCAGGAATGATGATTTTCCTGCCAACCTCAGCCCGGGGAGGCGGTTTAGGATCAGGGAATGCTGGGACACGGAGCTTTGCCGGGGGGCGAGGATGGATTTCTGAACTCCCCTTGGCACCCATGACCCTTTTTCCCAGAAGCTCCTCTAAATCCCGGGGTTTTCCACCCAAATTTGGCCAAGCGCCGTCACCTTTGGTCACCCCGGGAGGGGGAATTCGTCATCCCAGGCTGGGGGGAGGTTTTGCACTCAGCATCTTCCCGGCAGGAATTTGGGAATTTGGGATCAGGCTCTGCCCCGAGGCGCGGGGCTGGGTTCTGGTGGAGGCAGAAGCTTCGCAGCTCCCTCGATCCCTGCTCACGCGGCGAGGGAGGGATAACTCGGGAGCGCTGCCATGAATCTCGGCTGCTCCCGCGGCTGCCGAAGGGAAGGAATTAAGCACTTGGAGAAGCTGGCAAAGATCCCTCTGGGAGCCCTGCGGCGCCTCCTTCAAACCCATCCCCTCCTTCCCTCAGAAGTTACAACGCTGCCAGCTCCGATCCCAGCTCCGCTCCTGCCCCACATCCCCCGATCCCATGGGCGTCATCCCATCCCTGCACCCATCCGGGAGGTCTGGGAGAGCCCTAAATTCCTGCTGGCGCTGCTCGCCCCCCTTTCCCGGCCTGGTTTGCCCCCGTGGGTCGTGCTGGGGGGGCTGGGAGGGCTCGGGGCCGTGGCTGCGAGCTCTGCCAGCCGGCGCAGATGCCGGATTCGCTCACACGACAGCTCCGCTTTCCCCTCTCCAGATTTTGCCCTGGAAAAGTAGGGCGCAGCCACGGCTTGCCCACGTTCTCCTCACCCCCCTCCCCATCCCTGGCATCTGCTGCTCCTCGTGCTGGGGACGGGGGAGCAGCCGGGGCCCACCGGAGGGACGGGATGGGATTAGGGGCGTCGGATTTTGGGATGAGACCCAAAAGCGGCTCCTTTCGCGGCAAAACCGCCACTCCCTGGCAGTGCCACCGCTCTGTGTCACCTCCCAGCTGGGGAAGGAGCATCAGGGCACCTCTGGCACCCACCGGAGGGATGGGATGAGATTAGGGGCGTTGGATTTTGGGATGAGACCCAAAAGTGGCTCCTTTCCTGGTAAAACGCGGGCAGGGGTGGCACTCCCTGGCAGTGCCACCGCTCTGTGTCACCTCCCAGCTGGGGAAGGAGCATCAGGGCACCTCTGGGACCTCCGGGTTCCTCTGTGGCTGCCTGGGGAATGGGGTGGAGCGGCAGGACGAGGTCCCGGCAGCCACCCACGGGCTCGGCACCAGGCGGTGCAGGGAAGGCAGCACAATCTGCATGGAAATGGGGATATTTAAAGCCGGAGCCGGGTGGGAAGTGAAGGAATCAATTTCCCAAGTGGGAGGGCGGGGTGTTATTTTTATATCGCGCTGGATACGCAGCTTAAATCCGGCCGTGGAAAAGATGGAGGGGAAACGGGGCGGGTGGGGAAGGAGAATCGGGTCCCTTTGGCTCTGCAATCCCTGCATCCAGCGGCGCTGCCAGCCCCACGCCGTGTCCTGGATGAAGTGGCAGGAGGGGACAGCGAGCCCCGCCTGCTCTTTTTGGTGTCCCCGTCGGGTCCGTGCCCTGGGCTCCGATCATTCCCTGCTCTCCCAGCCTCTCCAGCTTTTTTCGTGTCGCTGCTGGGCACGGCCTGGATCCGTGGGCGTCCTCACGGAGCTGTGGCTGCTCTTCCAGCAGCGCCGCCGGGCTTGGAGGTGGGCAGGGGCTCCTTTTGTGCTCGTCGTTAATTAAGAGGATCATTCAGAGCCACTCGTAGTGTAGTGTGTTGTCTTCTAATAGTTGCGATTCTGTCCCTGTGCCAGCTTCCATTAGCAACAAAACCCACTTATCTTGTTCTTCCCCTATCTCTTCCCTTTATATTTTTATCCTCCCCTCTCCCTGCGAGTCTCTCTCTCTTCTTTTTATTTTTTTTTCCCAGCCCCAGCACCGCAGTAATAATTCCACCAGTCGTCATCTCGGTTGACAAAACACTGGTGATGTGACAGCTCCGAGCTATGAAATCTCCGTTACCGCTCGATAATTAATTTACTAATTGCGTGAGCTGCTTTGCCGCGTGGCTCCGGGCCGGCTCCGCGGCCAGCGGTGACACCCTGACCCTGGAAAAAAACCATCCCAAATCCCTCCCTGCTCTGGGATGGAGCCCTGGGCTGTTCCCTGGGGAGGACGTGGTTCTTATGGGAATGGGGGAATTGGGATGGAGCTCTGGGTTGTTCCCTGAGGTTCTTCTGGGAATGAGGGAATTGGGATGGAGCCCTGGGTCATTCCCTGGGAAGGATGTGGTTCTCTTGGGAGTGGGATGGAGCTCTGGGTCATTCCCTGAGGTTCTCCTGGGAATGGGGGAATTTGGATGGAGCCCTGGGCTGTTCCCTGAGGAGAATGTGGTTCTTCTGGGAGTGGGATGGAGTCCTGGGTTGTTCCCTGAGGAGGCTGTGGTTCTCCTGGGAGTGAGGGAATTGGTGGAAAAGGCTGGGTGCCCCCAGTGCCACCCGGCTTTCTGCCCAGGTGAGCTGCCAGCGCTGCCAGCCACGCTTGGGTGACTCAACGTGTCACCTCCATCCTGTGTCTCACTGCAGAGAAGGCTTCAAAACTGGGGAAAAAAAACACAAAACAAACCCCAAACCAAACCAAACAACCCAACAAAACACTTTTCTGCCTCTATCTCGGTGGATAAATGAGATTTTCCTGGTGCCAGTGTGGGGTGGGATTTGCCACTTCCTCCCCATGTCCCCAAATCCCCTCTGAGCTGGATTCTCCCCTCCTGCAGACTGGGAATGTCCATGGAAGGAGAACAGTTCCCCCTTCCTTCCCCACCCCTTCCCAAACCCACCCAGACCCCTCCTGTGTCCAGCTCAGTGCAGGGAATGCAAAAATCCCAGGTGGGGATTTCGGCGGCTGTTTGGGATGGGAAATGGAAATGTTTGGGTTTGCCCAATGATTGCTTGAGTCAAAATGAACAAAATCTTCTGGAGCCGCTGGAGCCGAGTGACATCCCTCATTCCAACAGTGCTGCTTGCTCTGTTCCTGGAGGGAAATGCTGGGCTTTGCCTTGTTTTGCTGGTTTTTCTTGTGTTTGTTTTTGTGTTATTTTTCCCCCCTTCTCTGTTTCAAATCCAGATGGTGCTTTGTCATCAGCAGGAAAACTCCAGTGGGAGATGAGGCTGGACCTCAGCCATGCAGGAGCAGCTCTTGGGCTGAAATGGCTCTGTCAGGGGTTAAACCACCTCTGTTTGGGCTTAAATCCCCTTATTTGGGGTCAACCCAAGGGTTAAAACTCCATAGTTGGGGTTAAAATCCCTCTATTTGGGGTTAACGCAAATAATCCATATTTGGGGTTAAATCCCCTCTATTTAGGGTTAAAATTCTCCTATTTCGGGTTAACCCGGGGGTTAAAACCCCATTTTTGGGGTTATCCCCTCCTGTTTGGGGTTGAGTGAGGAGGACAGACTGTCCCCAATCCATGGAAAAACCCACAGGATGGCCTCAGGAACAGGTGGAGCTTTTTGCCCTTGGGCTTTGCATCCAGGGAGGCAACACGAGCCGGGATCACGGCAAGGGCAGGGAAACTGAGGCACAGGCAGCGGAATTCGATGTCCCGGCCCTTGGGCCAAGTGTCACCGTCACGGCCACTTGATGGAGGCCGGGTTCAGCGCCCTATTCCCGGTGCCAGCGACATTCCAGGGCTGTCACCTCGTCGCCGGGTGAATGAATACCGTGTCGCCTCCGCCGCCGCGGGGCTGCCGGCGTGGTAATTGCTTTTTGGGAGACGCAATTACCGGGCAATGTTGTGGAACGTGTCGTGCCCGCGGGACTGGAGCGCGCTCCCGCCGGGATCCGAGCCCGGCCGAGCGGCCGTGGCAGCTGGGGACACCCTGGGGACACCCTGGGGACACCCTGGGGACACCCTGGGGACACCCTGGTGGCACCCTTGGGACACCCTGGGGACACCCTGGGGACACCCTGGTGGCACCCTTGGGACACCCTGGGGACACTTGGGGACACCCGGTGACACCCTGGTGACACCCTGGGGACACTGGGCTGAGTTTTGGGTGCTGCCCTGCCCTGGGCTGGCTGTGCCAAACGTTGTCACCCCCGAGGCCAAACCCAGCTTTTCCTGTCCTCTCCCCGCATCCAGAACCCCCAAATCCTCAGTTTGGGGGGGCTTTGGGCAGGGGGTGGCAACACCCCGTGTCCCCCTTTGTCGTGGGGGCTCTCCCTGTGCTGATCCCACTCTCCTGGAGCGCTGGAAAAGCCCGGGTTGGGATTTGGGATGGCACGGGAGGGCAGCCGAGGCTGTTTGGCTCGGTGAGCGATGGCTCCAAAGCGCGGAGCTGTGGCTCTCGGCAGTTTTTGAAGCTTCGGGAAATTCATCTTTTTGACTGGGAGAGGTGCTCAGGCGGGGAGGGAGATGCGTGAGGAATCCAAAGGCTCCGGGAGCAGAAGGAAAACGCTCTGTGATCCCAGCCCCGGCTCCTCCCAGCCAGAGCCACCCGCGAGGCGCAATCCCTGGTATTCCCACATTCCTGCCCTCCCTGTGCCCTGGTATTCCCACATTCCTGCCCTCCCTGTGCCGTGGTATTCCCACATTCCTGCCCAGCACCTCTGGCACCCAGCCTGGCCTGCAGGGATGGAGGGAACGCCGGGATGGGGCTGGGTGAGAGCCTGGATGCTGGGCAGGGATAAAGCCCTTTCCATCCTGAATATCCTGGTGCTCTTGAGCCTCCTCCCAGGTGGGCTTTGCCCCCTCCTGGAGGTGGGAAAGGAGCTGGGACGGGATGGGGGACCCTGATGATGGGAGTTCTGAGCATCCCAACCCTCTCCTGGCCTCACCCCAGGTGGGCTTTGTCCACCTCAGAGCTGGGAGGAGCTGGGGGCTGTGATCCTGAGCATCCCAATCCTCTCCTTTGTGGGCTTTGACCTCCTTTAGATGTGGAAAGGGATCCAGGAGAGGATGGAGACTGTGATCCCGAGCTTCCTGAGTGTCCCAATCCTCTCCCGGCCTCATTCCAGGTGGGTTTTGCCCCACTCAGAAATGAGAAGGAAGCTGGGAGAAGATGGGGACCGTGATCCCGAGCTCCCTGAGCATCCCAACCCTCTCCTGCTTTCCCAAGAAGCGTTTCCCCCGTGGCAGGGGGGATTTGGGGGCCGTCCCCGGGGCGGGTGCCGGGCTGGGGGTGGGACCTGGTCCCGCCGGGGACAGCTCAGACAAAAACCAGAATTCCCGGGCTGTTGATTGCCGATAATAAACGGGAGCAAATTGGGAGCCGTGGGGAAGTGAGTGACAAACGCCGCTCTTTTAACGTCCTGACAAAAGCCCGGTGTGGAAGTGGGACTGTGCATGAGTAATTCCATACAATTTTAATGGCGGGCCCTGGGGGAAAATCCATCACGCCATCGAGTTTCCCTCATGCCAGGGAGCACAAAGCGGTTTGGGTGGAGAAGGCAGAGCTCCAGAGGCACCTCGTGTTCCTTTTCCCTGGGAAACACCCCCTTGGCAAAGCATTGGCTGGGTCCAGGAAGGTTTTTTCTGGATATTTTTGGGATGGTTTGGGCATGGAAAAAGCCATGCTCACCTCAGTGTTGGGTTGTCCCTGCTCTGGAGGTGGCAGCAAGGGATCTAGGGATCATCCTTGGCATTTGGGGTGGCACCTGCCTGCCACCTGGTTTTTGGGATCATGCAGCTCCTCAAAATTCCCAAAGAATCCAGCCCAGCTGAGGAGAAGGAGAGTGACAGATCCTGCCAAGTATGGGGTTTTTGGGGAAAAAAAATCCCTTATTGTTATTCTGGACCATCCCAGCTCCATTCATCTCCCTTGGCAGGACACTTAATATGGATTAGCAGAGCTTCCCTATGGATGCAGCCCCCTTGGGTACAGCAGGATGGTGGCACTTGGGGACCTGGCAACAATTTGGGGCCATCTCACCCCTCCTCTGCCACTCCCTGCTGGGAGGAGAGGTGACAAAGCAGCAGGAGGGGGGATTTTTTGGGATGGAGCTGCATCTCTGCAGGGAGCCAGGGACTAACGTGCTCCAGGGAGCAGCTCCAACCTGTGCCAGGGATATGGAACACCTCATTTATCGGGATATTTCTTCTGCCGGAACGGGAGGAAGCAGCTGCTATCTGTACAAACAAAATTAGGCCAAAGGAGGAAAGTAATTTTGTCAAAGAAATAGAGGAGATGCAGGGGGAGATGGAGAGGAGACAGATGAATAAACACAATCTACATAGGAACCGATAAAAATTCAATTTCTGCTCACACACGTCCCGGTCTCACTCACACCCTTCCTCTCCTCCTCTCCACGCGCTCCCCGGCGTTGTCTGCAGCCCTCGTGCATCCATCTGGGATGTGGGAGGCAAACACAATGATCCTCTTCTGCCTTTGGCATGCTGGAAAATTTTTCCCTTTAATTATGGCGCTTTAATTCCCGTCGCTCCGGCGCTTTGGGTCCCTGGAGAGCAGGGACAGCCTGGGAGAGCGGGGTGGCCCTGGGATGGGGGGGTCCTGTGGGTTAAAACCCCTCAGTTTGGGGTTAACCCAGGGGTGAAATCCCCATTTTTGGGGTTAATCCCCTTATTTAGGGTTAAAATCCCTCTATTTAGGGTTAAAGTCTCCCTATTTGGGGTTAACCCAGGAGTTAAACTCCCTTATTTGGGGTTAAAGTCCACCTATTTGGTGTTAAAATCCCCCTGTTTGAGCTTAACCCAGGGCTAAACTCCCCTTTTTGGAGTTGAACCCCCTCTATTTGGGGTTAATCCAAAGATAAAACTCCCATATTTGGGGTTAAAATTCCCCTATTTGGGGTTAGAATTCCCTTAATTGGGGTTAAAATGCCCCTATTTGTGGTTAACCTCAGTTTAAAACCCCATATTTGGGATTAAACCTCTCCCTCTATTTGGGGTTATCCATGTTCAGAGGGAAGAACCTTGGGTGCACCAGGGAAATCCTGGCTGGAAAACTCATCCAGGTGAGCTTCAGGGCTGCCCACAGCCAGGACTGGAGGCTGGAGGGAGCAGAGGCTGTGTCCCCACTCCTGTCCCCACTCTGCTCTCCCTGTGCCCATCCTGGTCCCCAGCTCCTGCCTTCTCCACCTCCTCCACATCCACGGGAGCCCAGCCTGGACTCTTGGAAACTTTTCCTGTCTGTTCCTCCACCCTCTGGGCACACAGGGAGCATCTCCTGCTGCCTGAGGGGCAGGTTTTGGCCAGGCTGCCATGACCACTCGGTGCTGATGGTGGTGGCACCTCTGCCCTTCCCGAATCCAAATCCAGGGCTGTGAGCTCACCTGGGAGGGCAGGAGGCTCTTCCAGGTGGGACTGGGGCTGTCCCTGGGCTGTGAGCTCACCTGGGAGGGCAGGAGGCTCTTCCCAAGGGGATTGTGGCTGTCCCAGGGATGTCCCAGGGCTGTCCAAGGGCTGTGAGCTCACCTGGGGGGGCTGGAGGCTCCTCCAAACTGGACTGGGGCTGTCCCAGGGCTGTGCAGGGCTGACCCTTCTCCCTTTTCCCCTGACCCCTATCCCACCTCCCTCTCTTCCCTTTTCCCACCATCCTGGCCCCTCATCCCGGCGCTCCAAGGTGCTGCAGAGCCACGCCTGGCACGGGGGGCGTGCCCATGGGGGACTCCTCTGTGTCCCCTGCAGTTGGTGACATGGGGCAGAGCGGTCCGTGTCCCCAGGGAATGAGCGCTGGCTGGGGGCCAGAGGGCACGGATCGATGGAAGCAAAGCGGAGGCACTTTCCATCTGTTCCAGGGGAAATGGAGCATGGAAACGGCCGGGTCGGCGGGGCCAGCCCGAGCTCAGCCCCCTCCCGCCCCTCCCCGAGCCCCGGGAAGGCCGGGCCCGGTTCTGAGCACCCCTGGGAACACCGGAGCATCCTCAGGGATGTGGGAACTGCACCATTCCCAGGGGACACCCACCCAAGAGCGGGGACTTTGCTCCTGTCCCTTCCTCTGAGGCTTGGGAGGCTCCAAGGAGAGCGGGGAGAGGGGACAGAGGGTGCGGGGCACCCACGTCCCTCCCTGCACACCCACGTGCGCGGGGGCTGAGCTGAGCTGCAGCCTGGTTTCCCTAGGAAACCAAGCCGAGCCCAAAATCCCGCAGGGAAGCGCTGGAGGGGCTCCAGAAAGCGGCTGGAAGATCTCTGCACCCCGGCAGCCTCGCAGTGCCAGCGCTGCTCCGGCCGCCCCGGTGGCGGTGACAGCCTGGTGGCACTCTGGTGGCCGAGGAGGCAGCGTGGTGGCACTCTGGTGGCCGAGGAGGCTCTGGGAGGGGTTGGGAAAAGAGGATTTGGGAGTGAAGCATTCCCGGCACTCCCAGGTGACCCAGCTGGGGTGTGGCAGGGCTGTCCCCAACGCTGTGGGGCTGTCACAGGTACTGGCTTGTCCCTGCCATGACCAGCATCCCCTCCTGAGCCACAGGGATTTTGGGAGCTGTTCCTGCCGTGCCGAGACTGAAATCCTGCTGCCACGGGGGCATTTTCCTGGGAATGCCCTTGGATGAGGGCGAGGAAGGAGCTCCTTGTTCTGGGATTGATGCTAGGGGACCGGAGAGGGAAGAACCTCTCACAGGTGGCAGGGTCACATCCTCACCCCTCTGCTCCTCCTCCACCTCCTCCTCCTCTTCCTACACCTCCTCCTCCTCCTCCTCCTCTTCCTCCTCCTCCCCTCCTCCTCCTCCTCCCCGGGCCTTTCTCACGCTGCCAAGCAAAGATGCATTTACCGGGCTGCACGCTCCGAAAGTTGCTCCTCTCCCCTCCAGGCAATTAAAGGGAAGCTATTTCTCCTCAATCAGGCGTATTTGAATATGGAAATGATTTTTAATTACTCAGAGTCAATATCATTTTATCACCGAAATGTGTTTGAACGAGGTTCGCCCGTGTTTGCAGGGTGTCTCATAAGCGGAATGCAAATTCTCCCTGATTCCCGGCTTTTGCGTGTCCTGGTGAGCCAGGGCAAGGTGCTGCCCTGCGGAGGTTTCATTCCCGGGCTCCTGACGAGCCAGGGAATCCCGGTTAAATCCCGGGAAAATCCAAGGGAAGGGACACAGGGACAACTGGTGGCCATCCCGGTCTCTGCTGGCCCCGAACATGCCCGGGGTCAGCTCCACGCGGAGCCGGTGACAGCTCGGCAGCCTCAGATCCCGGCTATTGTCTCCTGATTAATTTGCTAATTATGTTCTGCTTTAATCCGAGGACCTGGCGGCGGTGTGGAAATGTCAGGCACTTGTTTATGCCCCGGGTTGCTGGCGGAGTGACAAAGGCAGCGTTCCGCAGGTGCCACCACGCATCACCTGGCCCCATCGGCCCCGAGCTGCTGCCGCTGCCACCTCCCACAGCCCCGGGGCTGCTCCTCTGCCTCAGTTTCCCCCAGCGGAGCTGGGAATTCCTGTATCCACCCCTTAGCCTGCTCCGGTGCCAGCCTCAGTGCCAGCTGTCACCGGCATTGTCACCGGGGCTGGGCATGTCCCTGTCCTCAGTGCAGTCCTTTGTGCAGGACTGGCACGGCTCAGAGCTGGCTCTGAATGTCCCCTGGAGCCACGGGGGGGTTTGGGGCTGTTCCAGAGCCCCCATCCCGGTGCAGCCACACCCAAAGGGGGCTGGGGGCGGCTGCTGTCCCTGTGCCTCTGTGGGGTTGTCACAGGGGGTGCAGAGGTGACCCCTGTGCCTCTGTGGGGTTGTCACAGGGGGTGCAGAGGTGACCAGGGCTGTCTCCCAGTGTCCCTGTTCAGCGCTTACTGGGAAGCACTGGGCCTCCAGCCCCCTGGCGAGGTGCCACTCCGTCGTTAACAAGGGGACAAAAGACGTGGCTGAGCTCTTTCCCAATATCCAACCTCTGGCTTTTCCTGCTGTGCAAAACCCGTCAGGTGTCGGGGCTGAGCTCCTTCCTGCAAGGCTGAGCAGGCGCTGACACCCCGCTGCCGCTGCAGCCGGGCTTTCTGCAGCCCTCATGTTTATTAATCGAGATGAATATTTATGCGAAGTTCCTCTCTTCTGGAGCGGCTGCTCGAGTGCAGGCGTGATCTGGCCGCTGCTGCCGGGCTGGGCAGTCAGGTGGCTCTGGTGGATGGAGCTGGAAAAGGGCTGAGGGTGGGATTGCTCCTTGTTAGGCTGCTCTGGATCAGGGAGGATGTCCCAGGAAGTACCCGGAGGTGACAATCCCATGGTTGTCCCGCTGGTGCCGTGCTCATCCCTCATCCCACAGGCCCAGCAGGGAGGTCAGCACCTCCCGGCAGAAATTTCTCCAGTTTTCCCCCAAAAACCCTCCCCAGTGTGCCTGGCCCGGCACCTCGGGTGCTGCCCCGTGCCACAGCATCACCTGGCACAGGTGGACAAAGATCAGCCCCGAGGGCTGCACAGGGAGCCTGGGAATAGCAAAATTGGGATGCTGAACTGAAATCCATCTTCCTGAACCACCTGCAGAGGCCCGGGAGCAGCTTGGGATGGGCTTTTCGCTGTGCCCTGAGTCCAGAACAAACCACAAAGTGAAATTTATTCCATGGCTTGTTCACATCCTTCCTCTGCCTCTCATTACCGGCGCCTCACTCTCTCTTTTTTTCCTGGACTTTTCTCCCTGACACCAGCGGGAGAAAACTCCAGTGAAGGTCCCTGGGAGGGAGCGGTGGCCTCGGGCAGGGCAGGTCCCTCAGTCCCGGTGATGTGGCAAAGGCTCCTCCGCGGGCTCTCCCATCAGAGCGGATTATCCTGCGACCCAAAACTCCCCTGTTCGCGGCCGGTTTTGTTTTCCCGCTGGAGCAATTCGCCGCCGAATTTACGGGAAGCGGTTCCGACAAGCGGCTGCCGTTACCGGCTGCTCGGGGGCTGCCGTCCCCTCCCGGCGCGCCCCGTCTTCGAGCCGAGGTGCTCCTGATGAAGCTTTCTGAAAATCCGCCGCTCCCCGCCCTGCTCGGGGGAGACAATCCCTGGGGATGGAACCCAGCGGGGGCTGGATGAGCATCCCCACACCCCCGGGCAGGAGCTGGGCTCAGCCCTCCCCTGAATCCTCAGTGGGCACAGAGCAGCTGCCACCTCGGTGACTCTGCCTGTCCCTGATTTCTGTGCCCAATGAAGGGGAAACGAGAGCTCTGCGTTGGAAGCAGCAGTGCCGGGTGCCTGGGGAGCCCCTGGCCGGCTCGGGGCGGGGGGGGCTCGGCCGGTGCTTGGCTGTCCCGGTGTGCCCGGTCCCCGCGGCGCTGGAGGCCGTTAATGACAGTGGTGGCACCGGGGACCTCGTGTCAGCCTGGCGGGTTTTTATGGCCTTAATGGACGGCTCTGATTCCCAGCGAGCCATAAAGGCCCGGTGTCACCACCTCCGCGCGCTGCTCTAATTACACCCTGCGAGGAGCTCTGCTCCCGCCCAGCCCCGGATCCGCGGGCACCGGAGCGGCCCTGCTCGGTGTTTCCCCACATCCCAGCAGCTCAGGGGCGGGAGGAGGAGGATGGGAGCTCAGAGCCTTCACCCTGGACAGCTGGGGACACGCCGGGGGGGGTCTCCAGTGCTTTTCCAAGCTGTGCCCGGTGGGTTTGGGGGGGATGAGCACCCCCCCGGTTGAGGGTTTGGCGGCAGCGGCGCTCCCGCGGTGTCGGGGGAGGTTTGCAGGGATGCAGCAGCAGCAACAAGCGGCTCCGGAGAGCACCCAGTTGTCCTGGTAACAGTGGGTGCCTCCCGCTCCCACTGCTCAGCGCCCCCAGAGCCCCCCCAGAGCCCCCCAGCCCCTCTTTGCCCACCTGGGGCAGAGGGGACATGGCAGGGAGGGGACGGGGATGACTCCAGGGCCGGACAGGCAGCAGCAGGAGCGTGGTGGCCTTGTGGGACAGAGTGACACCAGCCAGGATGTGCCACAGCTTCAGGGGAGACCCCATGGGCATGGTATCCCCCGTGTATCCTGCACTGCATCCTGTGTTGCATCCCTTGGTGCATCCTGCATGCCACATCACATCCCACCTTGCATCCTGCATCCCACATCAATCCCGTGTTGCATTCTGCATCCTATATTGATCCCACCTTGCATCCTGCATCTCACATCAATCCCACATTGCATCCTGCATCCCACTCCACATCCCATGTTGCATCCTGAATCCCATCTTGCAGTGCATCCCACCTTGCATCCTGCATCCCACATCAATCCCGTGTTGCATTCTGCATCCTATATTGATCCCACCTTGCATCCTGCATCTCACATCAATCCCACATTGCATCCTTCATCCCACTTTGCATCCTGTATCCCACATCAATCCCACGTTGCATCCTGCATCCCACACCACATTCCCACGTTCCTGGCAGGGCAGTGGCAGCCGGTGCAAGAGATCCCTTTGGAAAGTCCCAATTCCCTTGACCGTGCTGGGCTACTTGGCTGAGGGAGCAAACACCTCGTGGGAAGCTGGGAATAACCCAGGGAGCCGTGGTTGGTTTTGGGGTTGTTCATCCACGGAGCTACTCTGAGCTGTATTTACAGAGCCGGGGTTGGGAATATCCTCCAGCTCCGGCGGAGCTAATGCTGCTTTTCTCCTCGGGATAAAGAGCAGCCTGAAAAGCTGGTTTGCTTTCTTGACCCGCAGGGGAGGAGTGTCTGTCTGGGGACGCTGGGTCAGGCACCCAGGGACCGCAGGGAAGCGCTGGGAAAAGGGAATGCCAGGAAGGGAAGGAGCAGAACTGCAGAAAGGTCTGGGCTGGATGTGATCCTGCACTTCCAGTGGCGCCGGGCTGGATCGGAGCTGGTGCTGAGCCACAGATCCCCAGGGTGCGGAGCAGCTGTTCTAGAGCTGCCTCCTGCCCTCTCCATCCACGGCGTCCAGCCCGGATGGAGGGGACAAGGGACAGCTCTGAGCACCCGCAGGCCGAGTGGGCAGGATGTGTCCGGCAGAGGTGGACAGGCAGCAGCGGGAATGTGCTGCATTTCCAGCTGCGCTGCTCCCGCAGCGTGGCAGCCAGGCCGTGCCGCATCCTGCTGAGCTCCTGCTGCACGGCCGGGGCTCGGTGGCCCTGACCCCGTCCCCTGCCAGCCACAGCTCCTGGAGAGCAGCAGCACCCACCTGGCTGCAGCGGAGCCTCTGTGCCTGTGGCTCGGTCGCTTAGGGACCACCAAGATCCTCAAGTTTACCCTGCCTGAGCTTCCCCTTTGGGTGTGACCCCGCAGCTCTGCAGCCCCCCGAGGTCCTGGGGGTCCAGCAGTGCCCCCCAACTTGTGCCTCAACGCCCCTGCTCCCCGCTCCCCCTGCAGATCCCACCCAGGCCTGCGAGTGTGTGGGGACACACACGGGGCTCACACTCACCCCTGTGCCTGGCACACGCGTGTGCAAACCCCCCAGCCTTCACAGCCCCCCCAGCCGCGCACAGGCAGCCACAACCCCCCCTTCCCGTGCCCGTGCGTGTGACACGACCCTCTCCATGCGTGTGACACGGGGGGGACACACGCCACCCACACCCCGGAGCGCGAC
>WEIU01003313.1:323811-339999 GCA_013389925.1 Aegithalos caudatus
ATCATTGAAGCTCCAGCTTTTCTGCACCTTGGTGGGGCTGGAAGCCTCGGCCACGTCCTCGGTGCTGGGGGAGCGGTGCAGGGGCGGCCCCAGGTGCTGCTGGCGGCCGCGGCTGCCCTGGCGCTGGGAGCTGCCCAGCCGGATCCGCTCCTTGATGCCCATCTTGTTGCTGTGCGGGGACAGCGGAGGGCGGCGTCAGGGGCGTGGGGACAAGGACAGGGACGTCCCTGGGGGAGTTGGGGTGGCCCTGCTGAGCTCAGAGAGCCCCCGGCAGGTGATGGGCACGAGCCAGGCCAGGAGCGGGCGGTTCCTGCGGGGGCAGCGCTGGGGTTGCTCCTTTAAACCCATTTTTTGGTGCTGAGAGCAGAGAGAGGAGGTGACAGACAGGGACAGAGGGGACAGCAGGGTGGCAGCAGGGGACACATGGCAGAGCCACCTCTGAGCTGAGCAGAGCTCTGCTCCTGCTCCATCCCTGCTGGCATGGAGTGTCCAAACCCGGCCAAGCTGCTTCATCCTCCTCCTCCTCATCCTGCCCCTCCCAGTCCAGGCTTTGCTCCTGCCCTAACCCAAGTTCTGCTCCCAAACCCAGCTGCAATTTCGGGTTGGGGGGAAACACCAGGCATTGTTTATGCAGGACTTACACAAACTCCTCATATTTTGCATGAGGAGAGAGCCCAAACACAGCTCAAGGGGACACTCAGGGAAAGACCCCAAAGCCAGGGAGGACATGGAGTGAATCCCTGTCATGGGGTGAAATGTAACCAGAAGTGTGTGTTCTGTTATCATCTCTTGAAACCATCTGAGGAGGAGTTTTCCTCTCTTCCATGACCCATCCCTGGTGACTCCAGGGGGCAGGGGTGGGTGTGTTCAGTCCATGGGCAGCTGTTAAGCCAGATGTGGCAGTGTTCTTTATCCCTGCCAGGACCCACCCTCCCTGCAGGGATCTCTGCTGTTCCTGGGCCAGCCAGGCCCACTGCAGGCCTGAGACAATTCCAGCATCCCAGGGGGAGAGGCTGCACCCAGGGGAAGAGCCCAGCATTCCCAGCTGGATAAAAGCTGGGATTTGGAACAGCAGCACAGCCTGTGTGCACTGCATTCCCAGAGGGAGACTGGGCCCATCCCAGCACCACTGGAGCCTTCTCCAGGATCATCTCTGCTCCAACAGAACCACACCTGGCACTGCAGGAGGGCTGGGTTGGGCTGCTCCCAACACCCTGACCCACAGCTTGTGTTCTGACTCTGGCAGGGTTTTCTTTTTGTGTTTGTTTGCTTTTTTATTTTTAATATTCCTAGTAAAGAACTGTTATTCCTATTCCTGTATCTTTGCCTGAAAGCCCCTTAATTTCAAAATTATAATCAGTCAGAAGGAGGAGGTTTATAATCTCTATTCCAAGGGAAGCTCCAGCTTTCCCTGGCAAACACCTGTCTTTCCAAACCAAGACAAACCCACACTGCAGGCTCCATGAAACCCAGGCCTTGGGGACATTCCTGAATTTCCTCAGCAAGGGCAAGGCAGGGATCCAGGCAGGGGGATCCAATCAGGGATCCAGGCAGGGGGGGTCCAGGCAGGGATCCAGGCAGGGGGATCCAGGTGAGGGAATCCAGGCAGGGGGATCCAATCAGGGATCCAGGCATGGTCCAGGCAGGGGGGTCCAGGAANTCCAATCAGGGATCCAGGCAGGGGGGGTCCAGGCAGGGATCCAGGCAGGGGGATCCAGGTGAGGGAATCCAGGCAGGGGGATCCAATCAGGGATCCAGGCATGGTCCAGGCAGGGGGGTCCAGGAAGGTCAGGGGGCTCCCAGCCCTCCCCCGTGCTGGCTGCCACACATCCCACACATCCAGAGGGTGGGAAGGGCTGTGTCCTGGGAATCAGGCTGCAGCACACAGGCAGGATGGGATTTATGGGATTTATCCAGGTGCCAGAGATTGTTGCCAGCAGCCCCTGCTCATCCATGTCTCAACAGGGAAACTGAGGCAGAAAGGGACAGCGGGGACAGTGGGGACAGCCAGCTCAGCCCAGGCCATGCACAGCCTCCCTGTCCTTCTGAGGGACCCCAAATTCAGCCTCCACCCACTGTTCCTCAGCCCCAGCCGTGTCCATGCTGCATCCATGCATCCCGCGGTTCCCAGCACCGCTCTCCGGTACCTCCGTCTCCACGTGCCCCACGTCTGCAAGAGCCTCCTCTTACCACTAAAGATGGGGCTGGAGGGGCAGGGCAGAGACACAGGAGAAAAGAGAATCAGCCACGGCCGGGGGGAGCGGAGCGTCCCGGGCCACCCCCGTCCTGTCCCGCCCCCCCGGTGCCACCGGCGAGTGTGACATCCCCGTTTGTGTAGGTTCTGCATAAACACCTGTGCGGCTCCTCGGCTCTGCCAGAAGGGGTTTGGGGGCAGTTCCCGAGCAGAGGGACCCTGGTGGTCCCGCAGACCCCGCCGGGCTCTGGGGGGGTCCCCGCGGCCGGGGGCGGGCGTTACCTGAGGCGTAAACACTTGTGGGGCTGCGCGTCCTCCTCATTCCAGCTTGGGGGTGGTTGGGAGGGTGGAGGGATGGAGAGGAGGAGGAGGGTGAGAGGGAGAGGGGAGGAGAGAGAGAAGATGAGATGTTTGTTATGAGAGGTGATGCTGGTGGGGGAGATGGGTGGGCTCAGGCCCCCCGAGAGGGGCTCTGTCCTTCCCCTGCCGGTTCCTGCTTGGTCACCGAGCCCAAGGAGGAGCCCCCCAAGCCCCGAACTCACCTGGGGGAGCAGGTCCTGCTCAGCCCCACACCTGCAGCCTCAGCCCTGCTGATGGGCACCACGGGGGAAACTGAGGCACGAGGCCTCTCCCCACCTAACCCTGGCGCTGGCCCCATGTCCTGCACGGTGGCCAGTGTTGGTGGCACGCTGGGATCTCCTCTCCAGGCAGAGGGGACAAGGGACACGGTGCAGAGCAGCCACCACCAGCAGCAGAGCAGCCTCAACCCCTCTCTTCTCTCCTTGTGGGCACCGGGAGCCATTCCCAGCCCCAGGCTCTGGGATTTGCTCCTTCCCATTGCTCCATCCCACCAGGATGGCACCACTGCCCTTGCCAAGGGATTCCCTGCCATGCTTGGTCACCCTGTGCCACATCCCGGGGTCATGGCCACACAAAGAGGGCAGCGAGGTGACCTCGGGAAGGTGCAACAGCCCCGAGTGTCCCTGGGATCAAAGCTGCTCCTTCTGGAGCTGGGACAGAGCTGGGAGCAGCAGCAGGAGCAGGAGGGATGCCCAGCACAATGGGGAGCAGGGCCAGTTTGGGGTGGTGGCACCTTGGGGTCTGCTCTGGCAGTGACACTGACACTGACAGTGACAGTGACAGTGACTCTCAGGAGGGCACAGAGGACAGAGCAGAGAGGAGGGAGGACTCGGGGGCTGCCCCCTCCTACCTTTCCCCTGGGCACACGGCCAGGCTGAAGCTTTTCTGGGCAGGGGTGAAGGAGTGATAGGGCGGTGGGGCTCTCTCAGGCCATTTTTTCACCTCTGAATTCCTAAATCCTCCGTTGCGAACCCGGTGCAAATGCTCAAACATAAGGACCAGCTCTCTGAGGTTGGGGTGAAATAAAAACGGGCAGAAATTAAAATTTCTGAAGCAAACAAAATCTGCAAAGGCAAGGCTGAGCAGCACTGGGTCCTCCTGAGTGCAAACCAAAGCAAACCAGAGCAAAACAAAATAAAATAAAACAACAACAACAACAACAACAACAACAACAACAAAAAATCAGCATTTTTGTTCAAAAGGTTTCTTAATTGGGCTGGGGAAGGGTCCTGGGACAGGATTCTACAGAAGGAAGGGTTGGACGTGCTGAGGGATGGATCAGGCAAGGACAAACCTGGGACAGGTGGGGATATGGGGACTGTCACCATCAGATCCTGGGCGCTGCTGGGGCAGCCAGAAGGGGAAAGCTCAGATCCAGCAGGGATAGAATCTGGCTCTGTGTGAATTCCACTGCAGGGAAAACGGCTCCTGGCACAGCAGGAGGGACAGCAGAGCCCCCAGTGATTCCCAGGATCTGGGGTGATGCTTGGGAAGCTGGGACTCGGTAGCTGGCTGTGAAAAGTCCTGCCTTTGGAAAAATTAAGGATGGGACAGAGGGATGAGTTTGTCACACGGCCAGAGCAGAGCAGGACACTCAGGCAGGGGGGCAGGGATGCTCACAGGGATATGGCAAACCCTCAGGATCTGGAAGAGAGATCTGGAAAACCTTTGGGGAGCCTTTGATCCACCCACAGTGGCAAAATCCTAGGGATCACAGGAAGGACACACTGCAGGAATGGGACCTGGGGCTCCACTGGACCCCCCCGTGTCCAGCTGGGTCCACACCTGGAACCAGCTCCTGTCCAGCTGCAGTTCCACCCCCACAGCCGTGGGTTCCTGAGGCATCATCCCACTCCCTGTGGTGCTGGAGGAAGGCATGGATGGGGTGAGAGGGGATGGGATGGGCGCTGGGTGCTGTGAGGATGATGAGGATGAAGGAGGGTCCTTCAGCAGCCTCCCATCCTGGGAAGGTGTCGGTGCTGCTCGACCCCACCAAGCCCCCGGGGATCCACAAGATTGCTCCTGGTTTCCCAGGCTGTTCATCCCCACAGTGACCCCCGGGGATCCACAAGGTCCCTCCTGGTTTCCCAGGCTGTTCATCCCCACGGGGACACCCCGGGACCCCCACCGTCCCACGTACCTGAAGGCGGGCAGGAGGCTGTCGTAGTAACACCACGTGGCCGTCAGGTACACCCGGCTGACATCCGTGGAGTACAGGCGCCAGGCAGCCTGCAGGGGAGCGAGATTCCCGGGAATCGGGATCCATCGGGAGGGGAGAACCACCCCCCGGACCCCTCCATCCATCCCGGCCCCCACAGGCAGCAGTGACCAACCCGAAGGATGTCGGTGCTGGATGTGGGGCGGGATGTTTGGGAGCTTTGCCGCCGGGCAGAGCAGAGGGGACAGCAGAGCATTCCCGGGAACGGACGAGGCGGGACACGCCAGCCCTGCCTCACCTGGATCAGGTTGGCCGCCGGAGTCCTCCTCTTCTCAAAGTGCTTCTGCCGATGCTGCTCCTGCACTTTGAGGGCGAAGCCGGAGCCCAGGATGCCCTGGGGACAGGGACAGCGCCGTGTCTGCCGGCCCCCACACAGACGCAGTTTTCCCCCTTTTCTCCCCTATTTTTACAGCGGGAACCCTCTCCCGGCCCTACTCACTGCGGGCAGGGCGAAGAAGGAGATGCCGAGCAGGGCGAATCCGGCCGCCAGCATCCGACCCAGCCACGTCTGCGGCGCCTTGTCCCCGTAGCCGATGGTGGTGAGTGTCACCTGCCCGGGGACACAGCAGCGGGGGACCTGCAGGGCGCTCCCCCACCACGGCCCCCATCCCAGCCTGCTGCTCCCCTCCCGGGGCCGGGGGGCGCGGGGGCCCCGCTTACCGTGCCCCACCACAGGGAATCGGCGTAGGTGGCGAACTGAGCGTTGGCGTCCTTCTCGGCCAGGTAGACGAGGAAGGAGGCGAAGATGAGCACCAGGAATCCGATGTACCAGGCGGTGATGAGCTCCTGCGGGGCGCGGAGGCTCAGAGGCGCTCAGGGACGCCTCGGGGGGGTGCCCTGGGGGTGTTCTCACACCTTGATGTGGGTGGGGGCTGTCACGGTGTGTTTTTATTGTGTTTTCAATTTAATGGTCTGTTCTATAAGCCTCCCCTACATTGTGTATTGTCATAATGTATTTTATATCCCTAATGGATTGTTCCTTTCCCTCTGTATTGTTGGTTTTGCACTGGTTGTCTGTCCTCTCTAGACCTGCCCTTCCCTCCTCCTCCTACAGGATTGTCAATCCTGCCCTAACCCCTCCCATTCTTCCAGACTGTTCTTTGTGAATCCCCCCGCCTTCGACGCCTTAGTGGTTTGTTTAAACTGTTCCCTCCCCTTGTATTCTTTCACTGGTCTATGTTCCCCCCCTGTGTAACCCTTATTGGCTGGAAATTGTATCCTCTCCCGAGACCTCCCCGGCTTATGAGCCTCTGGAGCCCAGGTTCTGTGCCCTTTTCCTGTCCCTGACCTTCTGGGGGATAAACACCTTTGGGAATCACACCAAAGGCCCCTCCCTGTTCCTTGTCCCTGCCCTCGGTGTGTGCCACCTGTGCTGTGGAGCAGTTGTGCCCTGATTGTGTGGCTTTCTGGGGGTGGCCCTGTCCTGCCGAGGTGATGAGCTCCTTCCTCGGGGGTGTATCCCGGGTGTGGGCCTGGTGTTTCTGGGTCTGAGAGATTTCAGCCTGAAGCAGCTGCTAAACGTTTTCCCAGGGGAAAATTTCTCAGGAAAGCTTCTTCTCAAAACAGTCTTGGCAAACAACTGTCCTTTCTCAAAACCATATCCTCAAGCTGGAGTTTTGCTGTTTCTCTAGTTTAACCAGTGGGATTAGGGAGGTGTCATTCCTATTCATTCACCAACCATGGTAAGTCTGTATTGGAACACCTTATAAAAGGCAGTAAGAATTAGACAATAAAGCCTTTTTTTCTATGCTCTTTGCCTTCTGAAATATTTGGAGTCTCTCATCTTTCATTCGTGTCACACAACGACACCCTGGGTGTCGCTGTTGGACATGGAATGAAGATCTTGACTCCAGGTAGAAGGAAGATCAGAAAGGTTTATTTACAATTTTGCACAGCCCTTTTATAACATGCTGTGCTGAGGAACTGTGTAATTGGTCAGTAAAGACAACACTTCATTGGTTAAATAATAGAAACAACACCTGTGAGAGGGGTGTATGAGAACCTGGCTGTGTTATGAAGGGATAAAAGATTTATTTACATTCGCGGTCCTTGAGAGGAATGAATTCTCTCAAGGGAAGAAGAAATCAGCTACTACATGTTGAAAACTCCACAGCCTCAGACAATCACACCCACAGTCTGGGGGGCTCTTCCTCACCTTGCTGTGGGCGTAGACGACGGAGCCCAGCAGCTTCCAGGTGCCTCCGCGGCGGTCCATGCGCACCATGCGCAGGATCTGCAGGAAGCGCATGCTGCGCAGCGCCGACGTGGCGAAGATGTTGCCCTGCGTGCCCGCGGCGATGACGGCCACCGAGGCGATGAAGACGATGAAATCTGAGGGGACGGAGAAGCTCAGGAAGGGCCGCATGGGCGATCCCAAATTCCCCAAATCCCGCCCTGGTACCTATAACGCAGAAGGGTTTCCTGGCGAAGCGGAAGCGGCCGCGCCAGCCGCGGTAGCGGCAGCAGCAGCCGGCGGCCCACACGCGGATGATGTACTCCATGCCGAACACCACGATCATCACGAATTCCTGCCCGGGGGAGGTGGAAAACGGAGGAATTGTGGTAATCCTCCCGTTCTGAGGGGGGTGAAATCTGACCCTGCGGTCCTTGTTATCTCCTCCAAGAGATAAACCCTAAGACTCCTCGGCTGAATAGCTGATAAAACCCACGACCCTGCCCCTCTCTCTTCGGCTCTTGGGCTCTCTGGGCTCTTGGTCCTCGACCATCACCTCTCTCCCCGGCCTCAGCCCAGGAACTGGGGGGAAAATAAAACCAGCTTAAAATAAAAACAGCTTAAAATAAAAACAGCTTAAAAGGAGGCTCGTCTTGTCTGTCCCCCTGCCGGCAGCTGAACCTCCCTGGATACATCCCTGGATAGTTACTATTACCATACTCTGCAACAGGGGGGAAAAGGGGTGAGAGGGGCTGGGAGAGCGGAGGGGAGCAGATTTGAGTTGGCAAAATGAGTTGGGCTGAGCAGTGTCCCCCCCAAAGGGAGCTGAGCCCCTGGGGGATCGGGATGTTGAGGCTGGAGCCGCGGCCGTCGGGGCTGCCCGAGGATCTCTGCTATCCTCCTGGCCCCGAGCTGGGTCCTTTTCCTCCGCTGTCAGCATTGTCCTCCTACCTCTCGCACAAACAAGCCCCCGTTCTGCTTACTGGCAGGAAAAGTCACAAGGACCTTCCCAATTTAGTCTCCGTCACTCGGGAGAAGTCCCTGCGTCAGCTCTTCCTGACAGTTTGGGGGAAAGTTGCCTTTTTTAGCCCCTCGTGCCCTGCCTCTTCCAGCGGTTGATGCACGCAGGGACAATGGTGGGATGGGCCACCCTGAGCCGTGGTGACACCCACGGCCAGGCCACCCTCGACGTGACACCATCAGTGACATCCTGGCTGGGGAGGGGTCACGGGGGTCCTGTCCCTGATCTTGCCCAGTTCCTTTAGGTTATAAAGTGTGGAGAGGGAATGCGAGCGCTGCGTCACTCACCAGGATGAAGAGGCACTCGTTAGCCAATTTCTGGTGCTCCTGGATGGTGGAGAAGACCGACAGCACCAGGCAGCTGAAGACGAGGAGGAATCTGGAAGGACAAAGTGTCAGCGGGGGCACAGGGACAGCCAGGGGACCCCAGCCCGCAGCGCTACCCCCCAGTCAAGACCTGCACAGGTCATGGCAGAGCCACTGGGGACACGTTTTGCCCCTAGATGGTGGCATGGAGCCTTTGGGGAGCTCAGGAGCTGCCGTGGGGCTCGGTGCCAGCTCTGCCGCAGCCCTGCAGCTTCTTAATTAAAGGTGGGGAGGGAGGCGGGGGGGGTCCTGAACTGAGGAAGGTTCTGGTGCTGCAGGAAGGGGACCAGAGCTCCTCCAGACTGTCCCCAGCATCACTGCCACTGTGGGGGCCTGCCAACAACACCTGGGAAGTGTCAACCCAGCAGAAAATTCCCCAGGAGCAGCTCTGAGGTTGCTCCTCCCCGAGTGCCAGGCTCAGGCACGAGGGGCTTTGGCCCACTTAAAATAAGGAGGGGAATTAAAAAAAAAGGAAAAAAAAGAAAGAAAGAAAAAAGCAAGTCGATTCTGAAGCTGAAGCAAATGAAACCTCCAAAAATACATTTTTTTTCCCCTGATCCAGCGATTCTAAAAAAGGAAAGCGGAGGGTTTGTGGCACCAGGGCCACGTGACGGCGAGCCCAGGGCCACTCACGGCTCCGTCACCGTGGTGGCACCAGGGCTCCGGCCATGCCACGGTGGGTGGCATTGCCATGGCATGGCCTGGCTGAGCCCTGCTGGCCCTGGCATCCTGTCCTGGAGCTGGTGGCACCCATGTCACCCCCAGTGCTGTGTTCTTGTGGTGACAATGCCCAGGGGCCACCAAGGGTGATCCGTTCCCATCTCTTTATGTTTGTTGGTGTGGAATTTTTGGGCAGAACCGTCTGCCTGGGCCATCTGAGGGGTGAAACCGGTCCCAGCTGTCCCAGAAGTGGTGGGGAGGCTCCAGGGGACACAGCAGAGAGGGGACAATGCTCTGTCCTTCAGAGGGACCATGCAGGACCCCTCCCCACTGACCCCACAGCCCCGTGTGGGGCCGGGGGCTCTAAAACCCAGGGGTTGGGGACAGGTGGGTCCCCTAAAGGGAACATGTGGGTCCCCTTCCCCCCAAAATGCTGCTGGAGATGGGACCAACAGCAAAAACATCCCTGGGAATGGGAGAAGGGCTGGATGCAGGACAGGGAGAAGGGAGAAGTGGAGGCAGGAAGGGGCCAGAGGTGTCACAGCCGTGTCACCACCCTGGGCAGCCACAGAGGACAGTGCTGCTCTCCCGGGCACTCCCCTCCAAGGCTGAAGGTTGGAGCCGGCTCCTTCTCCCTCTGAATTATTAATTGGAGTTTTTTCCTCGGGCGCAGCAGTTCTGGAATTAACCCCCTCCGGGAAGAGCGGCACCCCCGCGGCACGGGCAGTGAGGAGCAAAACACGGCCCAGAGCAGAGCTCGGAGCTTTGTGCATCATCAGCAATAAAAGATTATCCAGGCAGGATTTAGCAGGCAATTACACGGGCAGCGGAGCACGAAGCAGAGGAGAAGGCAGAAATCTCCCAGCCTGCAAAGATTTGTGCCCCTCGCCTCCTCCAGGCGGCAGGGAGGGGTTCCCCGTGCTGTGGGTGGCCCTGACTCTGGAGCCCCCTCAGGTGATGGAAATCTGTCCCCCCCGAGGGGTGGGGAAACCTCCCAGCCGGCATCCCACAGGATTTGGGGAAGGATACAGGCGTGAGAAGTCCCACGGGGCTGGCTGGGAAAGGAACTCTCTGGGAACACATCACCTGCTAGGAATTAACTTGCAAAGCCTGGGCAAACGCCCCGTCCCGGCCGCCGGCAGCGCTTAAGCTGCTTAGGGAAGGGTCAGATGCCTGAAGGCAGCGAGGGGAGCCAGGAACCAGCGTCCCCCCATCCCTCCGGGCAGGAATTCTGCTCTCAGCCGCTCTACCAAGCACCCGGGGGGGTTTCCATCAAACACCCCTGGGGACCGGCAGTGCAAGCCTCCCATCTCAATTTGCTGCTCTTCCCACCCAGCAAGAGGAGCTGGAAAAGCGAGGAATGCCGCAGGGAATGGGGAGGGGGCAGAGAGAGCGGGACAGGAGCTCCAGGGCTTCCTCTCAGCATCCCGGGGAATGGAGGCGGCAGAGAGGCCGGGACAGGAGCTCCAGGGCTTCCTCAGTGCCCTGCTCCAGCATCCCGAGGGATGGAGGGGGCAGAGAGAGCAGGACAGGAGCTCCAGGGCTTCCTCAGTGCCCTGCTCCAGCATCCCCAGGGATGGAGGGGGCAGAGAAAGCAGGACAGGAGCTCCAGGGCTTCCTTTCATCATCCTGGGGGATGGACGGGGCAGAGAGAGCGGGACAGGAGCTTCAGGGCTTCCTCAGTGCCCCGCTCCATCATCCCGGGGGATGGAGGGGGTAGAGGCTGAGCCGGTGCTTCACCTTTCCCAAATAAAATTCCCATCTCCAGCTCCCTCCCAGGGGTCCGTCCCCCCCCATTTTCCAGCACATGTCACTGCATGGACACGGGGACAGGACCCAGCAGGAGCAGAGCCCTGCCCCGGCAGTAATGAAACCTCCCCAAAACAATAATGAAAACCCGGCGGGGAAGGCGAAATCTCCTCAATTAATCTTCATTAGGGTGGGCTTTGCCATCTGCTGCCGCCCGAGCCGGCCCAGGAACAGGTGAGCCGGGAAAGCTGCTGAGCTCAGGGGAAGCAGGGCCAAGTCGGCATCCCTGGGTGGGCAGGCGGGCACCACTTGGCTCCCAGTGCCCTCAGACACCCCAGGGAGAAGAGGCTGCACTCCAAAACAGCCCGGGAGCAGCCAAGGGAGAGGGATCCTTGGAGCTCGTGGGGTAGGATGGGGATGGAAGAGCCCAGCCCTCCCAGGATTTGTCCCCCAGCTCTTGGGATTGGCACGGGGGTGACACTGGCACTGGCAGGGCTGTCCTGGTCCCCAGTTTGGGTTTGCCCAAATCGCCGGCATTGGCACAGGGGTGGCACTGGCACTGGCACTGGCAGGGCTGTCCTTGTCCCACTTTACCCAAATTCCCGGGATTGGCAGGGGGTGACACTGGCACTGGCAGGGCTGTCCTTGTCCCTGCTGTGCCCAGATCCCCGGGATTGGCACAGGGGTCACACTGGCACTGGCAAGGCTGTCCTTGTCCCTGCTGTGCCCCAGCCCCCGGGGATGCCCCGGGCCGGGGCGCAGCGGTGCCAGCACGGCCAGCAGGAGAACACCACACGCTGCAAGATAAACAGCTCAGCCGTGGGACAAGCGAGCAAACAAACTCCGGGAAGGCACGGATCCCTTCCCTGGTGCCATCACAGGCCATGCCCTCCAGCTGTGCCACCGCTGGGAATTTGGGATTTGGACCAAAGCTGCCCGAGAGCAGCTCCAGCGGGGATGGGGATGGCGGTGGGGATGGCGATGGCGTTCCTCCCTCCGGGCTCCCCGTGCCGCGAGGTTGGGCTCCGTGTGCAGCTGTATAAACACCACGTCCCATAAATCCCCGTCCCTCGGCCCCGCAGCCCTTCAGGAGAGGTGGAGCAGGCAGCCGGGGGATATAAATAACCGGGCTGTAGCGGCCCTGTTTGCGGCCGTAACCATGGCACGGAGAGTCCCACGCCGCCCAGAAGAGAAGCAGAAAAGCTCCGAGTGTTTCCCCACGGGCAGGGAGAGCGCGGCCGGGACCGGGAGCGGCTGGAGCCGCGGCAAAGCCGGGACACGCTCAGAGCCTGGTCCTGACCCGGTTATCGGCGCTGCTGGAGCTCGGTGCTGCTCCCAGAGCCTTCCAGCCCCAGCGCCCAGGCAGGACGGGATGTTCCCAGCACCCTGAGGAAAGCTGGAAGCACAGTTGGGATGCGGAGCCTCTCCCGCCCCCCATGGCAGCACCCAGGGGGTGACACCCAGTGACACTCCACAGCGAGCCCCTGGCCCCAAAATCTTGACGTTTTGGGAGAGAAATCGCTCTGGTGGCATCACCCGGCGCCCCCCGGCCCCGCCGTGCCCGCGGGGAGCACGGTCACAAGGCTCCTGCGGCCGGTGCCAAGAGGCTCACACGGAGCAGCCGGGATAGTTTTGCTCTTGGATCATCTGGCAAAGATCGGGCTGGAGCGGGGGAAGGAACAGGAGAGTTTTCCGAGGCACCCCGGCAGAGGGATGGGGGCTGTCACCCTCCTGCAGCACCTGGGGGCTCTGCAGGCCATGGGGACATTTGGGGCACAGCGACCTGGGCAGCCCCAAGAAGTCCCCCCAAAGCTCCTCAAAAGGGTGGAGGGGAGGTCTGGGATCGCTGCTGGGGGGGACAAAGAACCAAAAACACTCCAGCACCCCACTGGGGCACCCAAACTGGCACCTCCTGCACCTGGGGGTCCGGCGGGAGCGGGAAGAGGGAAAAAAGGAAAAAAACCAGAAGGGAAAATCAATGCACCGGTTCATGTTGCGCCGAAGTCGCTTAATTTTATGCCCTGGTGACACCACATCGGGCTGGGGAAAAGTGCTGCGCCGGCTTCTCCTGCCGCTGGCATTGCCCCTGGAGCAGCTCCCGTTTCAGCCCCAGGCAAGGTGGGAAGGGCACAGCCTCCAGGCCCTCTGGCTGTGGCACTGCCACCCCCCCAGATGGGGGACACACCGGTGACAGGGAGTTAAAAGCCTTCAAGGAGCTAAATTCAAAGAGATGGAAGAGTTGAGAGTTAAACTGAAGAGTTTAAGAGAGGTTTAAGTGTGAAATTCAAGAGATGTTTCTGAGCAGGCGGTGGAGAGTCAGCACTGAGCAGGGATGTAGGGATCCTCCTGCAACCCATGCAGGACTCCAGGGCTGGGAATTGCCCCGGGGGTGTTGGCAAGGGCTGGGCACTGACCGTGGTGGCTGGGAGGTGTTTCCCGGCTCTCGGAGCAGTGCTGGAGGGATGTGACAAGGTCGGGGTGTGACAGCCCCATCCTGCCCTCCAGGCACAGGGATGCTCCGGGAGGGACGGGCTGCCACCATCGCGGTCCCTGTGGAGGGGGACACATCCCAGTGCCACCGTCCCACGCCAGCCGGGATTCCCCACTGGAGGCCAATCCCGAGTGGGGAGAGCCTGTGCCTGGCATCCCTCACCCAGTGCCAGGGGACTCTGCAGGGCACTGCCACCCCTCTGTCCCCATGTCCCCACAATGTCACCAAACACCCAGCAGGGACAAGACCCCCGTCCCCTCCCAATTCCTCTCCCAGGTGGGAAATAAACCCCAAGAGCAGCGGGAGGGGAGATCGGCCTGGCACGGGGGACGCTGCTCCAGGCGGGGGATTGCGGCTGCTCCTGGTGCTGCTGGCTCAGTCTTCCCTAATTTGCTCCAGGTTAAACTGTTCTGGATGGAAATGTTCCTCCAGGACTGGGAAAAGTGCTGAGCTGAACTGCTGGTGCACCCAGCAGCCGTTTCATAACCAGAGCCCGGAGCCGCTGGGAATGCGGGGGGCTCTCGGGTGGGCAGGGACAGGCCGGGATGGGCAGCGGGAATAGCTGGAATTGGACACCTGGAAAAGGCCGTGGAGCAGCTCCAGGCTGCAGGAGCCCCCCTGGCAGGGCAGCCCCTACCCACGGGACACGCAGCAGGGCCCGTGCCAAGCCCGCAGAGCTTTGCCGGGAGCAGGGAAGAGCCTTCCCGCCGGCTAACGAGGAGGAGATTGCAAAAAGGAAGTTCTCATTTTGCCTCCTGGCTCTAAAGCCTCTCGCTTAATGCTCTGGGCTCCCTCCCGGATTTGCTCCGTAAGCTCCAGGGCTGGGAACTCTCATTCCAAGCTTGGCGAGGCCGGCCAGAGCCTCTCTCCATGGGGCTGGAGGGGCTGGGAGAGACCTCGGAGCCGCGGATTTCCAGCTGCACGGGCTCCCGTGTGCTCACCGTCCCCTTCCCGGAGCGTGGGAGCATTTGGGGACATCCATGGGAGCCCAAAAGCGGCTCCAAGCCCCCCCAGCCCCGCGGGCAGAGCTGCCAGCAGCGGGAGAGCTGCGGGAATGATGCAGCCACCGAACCGCGGAGCGCGGGGCGGGCGCTGGGATAAAATTTGGGATCAATTCACCGACAGAAGGAGGCTGAAATCGGTCAATAAAGGCGGTGGGGACTAAGCCCCGCTCCGGCAGGGAAGTGCGTCCCTTCCCAGCGGGTATTTCAGCAGTTCTCAGCCCTGCCTCGGAGCCAGCCTGCCGCGGCTCAGGGGACCCGTCCTTGTCACTTTGTCACCTTGTCACCAGCACTGGGGGGCTCCGTCCCCTCCCATGCCTCACGGGGGGGGAAAGGGGAGGGGGCAACACCTTCCTCCTCTTTTGTTAAAACCCAAGGATTGCGGCACACAAATCATCCCCGACAACTTCAGCGCTGCTGCAACAGCTTCGCAGCTCCCATCTGCTGCGAGAGAGAGAGAGAGGAAAAAAAAANGAAGAAGCCAGAAATGAGCAACATTACGGGAGAGGCTTCACAGAACAGATGTCCACACCTTGCACCCACTGCGGCGTCTTCCCACAGGATTCGGGGGGTCCCTGGCAGGACTCTGCCCTGCAGCTGCCTCAGCCCTAAAATTAAGCGAGCAAGAGAACAAAAAGCCTCCCCAGCAAAGGCTGGAGACGTTTGGCTCCTGCTGCCGGCGGCTGCACATCTTGTGGAACAAAGCCCAGCACCCAGGAGCTGCGGGCCAGGCACGCTG
Source organism: Aegithalos caudatus (assembly GCA_013389925.1). Taxonomy (NCBI): domain Eukaryota; kingdom Metazoa; phylum Chordata; class Aves; order Passeriformes; family Aegithalidae; genus Aegithalos; species Aegithalos caudatus. The sequence goes on from WEIU01003313.1 coordinate 338,783, forward strand.
GGGTGGCAGGGGAGGGACTGGGGGGGCTTGGGGGGCTCTGCAAATGGGGCCACTTGTCGCACGTCGCTGTTTTTGGGGTAAAACAGGCTCAAAGTGGGAGGAAGAGCTGGTGGAGGGCGCTCAGGGATGGACATCCCAGCTGGGAGATGAGCAGGGACACATCTCTTCCACATCCCATGGGTGTCTGCGCCATAAATCCCGACTACCTCCCCTGGCAGGGGCTTTGGCTGCCTTTCCCTGCGGGAGAAGCTCTTCCCAGGGTGGGATTTTCCACGCCGGGATTCTGGCTGTGGGAGCCCGCTGTGGAGGTGTGGTTACAAATGGGCCCCGGGCTCGTGTCCCGGCTCCCTGGGGAGCTCAGGTGCCCTTTCATCCAGTGACAAATTCCTGCTGCCAGCTCGATGTGCTAACTTAGGCAAGACCCATTTTCCTGCCTCTTAACGAGCTCCGGCTCCCGCACCCCCAGGAACGACGCAGCCCCGCGGCACCGCTCCAGGCCAGAGGGAAGGAGGCAAAATTTTTGGCTGTGCCCACACGGAGGGTCCGTGCCCACACCTGGGCAAACACCTCCTGCCCCACGGCTGGGACATCCCGGCAGTGTCCCCAGCAGTGCCACCGCGGCCCGGCTCGGCACAGCCCCCCAGAACGGAGCCCCCTCAGTGCCTGCAGCCTCCAGGTGTGTTGGGGACCCCCCAGGTACCTGTCACAGCCCCCCTCGAGGCAGCAGCCCCGCGGGGGTGAAGCTGTTCTGAGCCCTGGGCTGAGAGCCGCGGGTTGCTCGGATCTAGCCAGGGAAGCTGGAGCAGCACCTCAGAGCTCAGGAGAGCACACGGAGCAGGGAGAGGAGCAGGTGTGCTCCCGGGAGCATCCCTCTGGGATTCATGGTGAGCCAGGAACGGGCGCAGCTCTCGGGGTTCAGCAGGGACAAGATCACCCCGGCTGTCCCCATCCCGGCCGGACACGGCCCTGGGGTGGCACCTGTGCCTTGTCCCGGCACTGCCACAGGTACAGAACAGCGGAGGGGCCCCGGTCCCACCCAGACGTGTCACCCTGGCGGGTCCCCTGCTTTCGGGGGTCTTCCCACGCTCAGAGACCCCGGCAGAGCGCGGCGGTGACGCGGCTCCCTGCGGTGCCACCGGGAAGGGGCTCTGGGCCACCCCGGAGCCCGGATCCCGTCCCCGGGGACGCGCTCGGCTCCTGGCCCCGGGCCCTCCGCG